>JAODLI010067409.1:0-36235 GCA_027575585.1 Percopsis omiscomaycus
CACACACACACACACACACACACACACACACACACACACACACACACACACACACACACACACACACACACCACCCAACACCTCCGTGACTACCATCTGAATTACATCACACATTTATATATATGTATATATATGTATACATATATATACATATATATATATATATATATATTGTATATACACACAGGCACACTGCAGAGATGAGGATTTCTCGCCCACCAGAGATTTTTAACATGCAGAACTGCAGATATTCTGATGTGTTGAAGACACACCAACACGACTGCAGTGTCCGTAAAAAAGAAAGAATCCACGGAGGTTGGGGGGGGGGGCTGTCAGAGAGAGAGAGAGAGAGAGAGAGAGAGAGAAGCCATGAAGACACAGACAGGAAAAGAGGAAATTAGGAGTAGAAGTTAAGGCAAGAAGACAGACAAGAGACGGGCTGAGAATGGATGGCGGAGAAAATGAAAGAATGAATAATATAAGAGAGGAAAAATGAGGAGACGTCACAATGTCGTAGCTGCAGGCACAAAGGAGGAAGAGGGTCGAGGGGGTGATGGGGGGCTGATGGAGGAGGGGAGAGGTTTACGGGAAGAGCGGGAGGCACAAAGATGGCGAAGGCACCATAAAAAGCAGACAAACCGATACCCTCCCATCCACAAAAAACGCCACACCTCTGTCCATTAGACGGCCTATAGAGCCAGAGCTCACTTCCTGTGGCTCACCGCAAGACCCCCAGCCCACCGTGCTTCGCCTATTAGTGTCAGTTAGCCTTCACACAATATGATGAGACACACAGCAATATGGGACGACGTGGAGTAGGAGATGGGAGTGCTAGATTGTAATGGAAAGCACTTTTTTTTTAATGTGAAGGTACTTTTTGGAGCTTTTCTTTTTTCCGGGGAACCATGTTTTATAAGAGTGACCGAAAGAGGTTTTATGTGCAAGCTATAAAGCAACCGCCGAGCAACCGAAGGTGTTATTTGATTCAATTGGAGGTACAAACAGCTGTGGTAACACGGTATAGCCTGTAGCCTTCGTCATTTTGTCAGAATGATTTCCGAAGCCTCTCCCAGACAAAACACACACACACACACAAATAGCGCACGCCTGCCCTATGGGTGTACAGTTTATGGTGGTAATGGGATGTGGATTGAGGCTGTGTATGTTGCAATGATGGGGGGTGGTAACAGATGGACAGGAGTCTATTCCCCAGGCTAGCCGCCTTCTGCCAGCACTACATTTCTCTTCAATCGCCTTCAATTCCACACCTCCCCTAGTCCTCCAGTGTACCCTGATGCACAGCGGCGGTGTCTAAAGTAGAACAACTAACCATATATTTATTCCAGCTCTGATTAAAATCCACTCGTTTCCCTAATTGGCTCCCCTTCCCCGAGCCGCGAGTCGGTTTAATGCAGAGGTGGGGTTGAAAATAACTTCTTCTTTCTGGTTCACCTACCACCTACCTAGCTATTTGTTTTACAGAATCCAATGTACTCCACCAATATTTGTCTCAATTACGTCTTGCCTCGCATCATCGCCTCCCATACTTATTTCTCCATCTTCGATTTTGCCCCCCTCCCCCATCTGGCATGGACCCCCTGCGAAAGCAAGGTCTTATCCTACTGTTGTTTTCGTCAACATAGAAACCTATGGAGCCCCCCCTTCCTGCCCCGTCACGCTGAGCAGCGGGCCAGAGGCTCAGATACCAGGCGCCTAGCCACACACACAGTAACGTTAGCTCTTAGCACAGTAGAAGCATTACATTGGATAAGCTTACAACCGAGGAGACAGTGTACATTAGATTAACACCCCCCACATTCTGACCGGCAAGCCCACTGATTATGAAAGAGGAGCTGGGATGCTAAAGTGCCATTAGCTAGCATGCTAGCCGGCCCCTAACAGTGACCGTATCAGTCAGGCAGACGGGAGTGTAAAAAGGACATTTTACTTCAGCCTGCTGTGGAGGGCAGGGGGAGGGGATATGGCACAGCTTAGCTGTCACATGCCCAAGCTGACAGCCTAGGGAGCAGGGGACATTGGTTGTCAGGCCAGGTGTGTGTGTGTAGCCTATATGTGATGGGGGAAGGAATGGCTGGCGAAAATGGTGTCCCTCTTTCTCTCTCTCTCCCTCTCCCCTCTGCGTCTTACCTCTGATGATGTCCAGCTTCGCGGTGACTGCAACCTCTCCTTCGCTGTTGCGTGCCACACACTCGTAGATGTTCTCATCTCTGGGCGCTCTGAGTGGTTGGATTCTCAGCACAGCCCCCGCTCCACCATCAAACGGTATGGTCTGCACCCCCAGTCCAGGACCACCCAGCCAGTCAGCCAGAAGAGAGGACAGATTAATACAAATACCAACTAGAAAGATTGAGGCG
Organism: Percopsis omiscomaycus; assembly: GCA_027575585.1. Classification (NCBI taxonomy): domain Eukaryota; kingdom Metazoa; phylum Chordata; class Actinopteri; order Percopsiformes; family Percopsidae; genus Percopsis; species Percopsis omiscomaycus. The sequence goes on from JAODLI010067409.1 coordinate 2,376, forward strand.
CAAAGAGCAAGTTCACGGCGATCTAAGGTGTGGCCAATAGTTTTTTGCTAATTTCGGGAGATGGAGCGGTGGCGGTAATCGGGCTCAACGGCGGCACAGGGTTGGATTAGACACCGAAAGTCATTCTATGAACACAGTAGGGGACCTTAAATACCTCAATTAACCTCATTCAACCTTCAGGTGAATGAGGTTAATTGAAATATTGAAATACCCGTCACCATGTTGTTTTCCATGCATAATGACGCACATTTACTGTTTTATGTTGGAAGACAATGATACTCGTGCATTTATTTTATTTTGTGATAAAAAGTAACAGTAGTAAGTGTTAAATTATTCCCAAAATTGGCCGATAAAAAAGAGTGGTGTGTGTGATTTTGGATAAGTCTGTGCTTAATGCACCTTCACCTAAAGCCCATACTTACACTTGCAACACCATTAGCACAGGCACTATATATTTATATATTTATATTTATAAATATATATATTTATAACATTAGATAAAAATGACGAGTATGTTTGTACTGTATCCATTATTATTAGTATCCACATTATTATGTGTGGCTACAGTGGGAGTTGACCATTGTGCATTGTGACAACCACCTCGATGCGCTGGGAGTTGACCTTCTTGCCCTTCTTGTTCCAGTTGACGACAGGCTTGGGGTCGCCAGCGGCCTGGCACACGAACGACGCCACGCCACCGGACACGCCGATCTGGTTGCCGGGAATCTTGGTGAACTTTGGAGGGGCTGAGACAGGCAGGGACACAATAGGTTAGGGTGTCTACTCCCAACCAAATAAGGTTGTGGGTTCGATCCCCAGCAAGCCCCACCCTACCTGTTTGACCACATTTCAAACTGCGATTAAAACCAAAAGCTATGCCCCGCCCAGCGACGGTTCAGCCAAACAGCTGCGCCGGTATTAGCTAACCCCTGCCCCTGTTTGTTCGGATGGCTGTATTGTGCTTACTTCCTGGGTATCATCTAGAGGACACACTGAAGGACTTCCCGCGGGTCATAAATAAAAGATGGGCCTCTGCATCGGAGGAACACTTTCACTCCCCGTCTCTCTACCGCTCTGCTAGGCGTAGAGAGAATATGCACACACTGCCATGACGCGGGACTTTTTCACATTTCTTCACAGGTGGAAGAAAGTGTTGGCTGCAAATTCACAACAGATAATTGGTTTAAATTTATTAATATAGCAAGTGTCATTTCAAGTCTTAACACCTTGAGTCTATTTTCACAGCAAATTGTAACTAGGCCTGTTTATTTGTAAGAAGCCTCTGGGGGAAACATTTCTATGTTTCCATGACAGCGATTACCGTCAATATTTCACGGTGTAATCCTAAAGCCAATCCCGAGCCTGCAGGAACAAGTCTATACTTTCTCACAGGGGCCAAAATCTGATCAATCAAATGACTCGCTGTCAACCCCATCCTAACACTTGTATCTGTCTGTGGCCAGAGTTATGTCCCTATGTGTCTGTGGCCTGTTGCCATGGCGCCCAGCTTAACTCCTCCTCAGCTGCGGAATCGTTCTATCTATCAGGGCGAAGTCAGGCTGACCCTCACCATGGCAACCTGGCTCCCTCCTCCCACTCCCCCTATGTCTGGGTGGGCGAGGTCCTGCCGCGACGATGCACTCCTGCTCCAGAGACCAAAAAAAACAAAACAACCTCCCATCTAATAATCTCTGGCAGACACTTGAGCCTGTTTGCCTGCCTTCTCCCTTCGGCAGCTAACAGCAACACAGACCACTTTCACTACAGCACCTTGACAGAAACTTGAATAATAGCGTGTCAAAAGCCGTGCCGCGTTCCTCTGCCGGCTACTGTTTAGTGCCTCCAAACTGCTCGCTCTCCCTGTCACAGGGAAAAGGGTCTCATTTTATGCTTCCCGTGGTTGTGAAAGAGGGAAGGAGGCGAAAGATGGAGTTGGTACATTCACGTTTAACATATTCAGACACAATACCAATCAATTTAAGACTGAAGGGCAGGGGTTTTTCTGCCTATTAAACTCTTAGAGAGCACAAAGCGCATCCAGCAAAATGCCTTTAGTCCTACATAGAAATGGAAAATGCAAATTCTCTCTTGATCGTTTTAGGCATCTCTTGTCCTGAACAGGACCTCAGAGGGGTTTTAAACAGCTTTATGTTTCTTAATAGTTGTGTTTGCTCCTAAATGCCCTTTAATGTCAAAAATACCTGAAGAAAAAATAAAAATATAATAAAAAAATAAACACGTCCAATGCTACTCCTAAGACTCCTTCTACAAGCCGAGGAAGACCATCTAAAGATGTGTCTTTTTGGATTTGTTCTGAGCAAAGAACTGTTTATGATCAGAATCTTCCGGAACACTCCAGGGACCACGAATGTGGAGCCTTTATCTGCTCACAGCAGGTTTCGCACTGTGGCCAGCAGGTGGGAAATGAGTGATCTACCACAGGCCCGTTCTAATGAAACGCCTTGTGGGACACACTCATCTATTAAGAGCCGAGCGCTTCTGTGTTGAGATGTGACCGTCTGCCGCAGGTGCGTTATATGATATTATAATCAAAATCTCCACCGTGGAGCTTTACTTTCCTTACGAGGATGATGAATACTGTACTGCACTGAACAGTAAAAGTAATTGACGTTAATGCAAAACATTGATTGACTGATTATTATTTCAACATTTTCAAAGAAAGAAGAAAAGAAAATGCTTTAAAGACAGGGGCTATAAAATATTAATTACAAAATGTAATTATTTTATTTAAAACCCTATGGGTAAAGGCAATATATGCAAATAGCTGTTTTTTCTTTTTAAACTTACATGGGAAACCTCACTGTATAAGATCCAAATTCAGGCCATAACAATTATTTAACGCATAATCCTGTCCGTGGGGGCTTTAAATATTCCTTTTAGTATTTGTGTACTTTTTCTTTGCTGGGTTGTAAAAAAATATATACGAGCACTGATTATTATTGATTTCTTCTTTAATTTTACAAGCTAAGAGGCTAAGAAGTGCTGCTTAAAGCACAGATCTCAACCAGCATATTTGATTCTACCAATGCAATTTAGGGTTCTTGGTGTGTAATGCTACAAATGTATTAGCTTTTAAATAGACATCAACTCCTATTGGCTAGATGCGAGGGAGAAAGAGAACAGATCAGACAATGTCCATCTGCTAATGGTGTCAATCGCTATCTCCATCTTTAGCCTGTATCCACTTTTAGTACTCCGCTTGCTTTTGTCAGGGCTAGTGACAAGTAATTGAAATTTGCCTGGGTGTGTGTGGGGGGCCTTCTTTCAGAATATTCATCATCATCGCCTTGATTGCAACATTTCCTGGCTCAGACACACACGCGCGCGCACGCGCACACACACACACACACATTGTGCAAAGTGTGGACATCATCACTCAACTTAGCATCTGTACACCCCATCTACACAACTGGCAACATCAGGCAAAGAAAGAAAGAACAAATTAAAGAAAGTTTAGAAGAATGAATGAACAAACAAAAGAAAGAAAAAAGGAAAAAAAAGAATGAAAGAAAGCACAGAAGAAAGAACATAAACAATAAAGAAAAAACAGACAAAAGAAAGTAAGGACAAAAAGAAGAATGAGGAAAGAAACAAAGAAAAAGACAAAACAAACTAACTAACTAACTAACTAACTAACTAACTAACTAACTAACACAGCTGTTGGTGTCTAGTGTGTGTCTAAATGACCTCTCACCAAGGCCTTGACACACATTGCTCCAGGAAGCCGTGAGTAGTAGAACCAGGACCAGCGGCCGACAAAAAGAAGCAGGGTGGAGGCGGAGCCCAGAGGAGAGGCCCCTTGACCGGGTTCGCGTAGCCCCTGGGCTGGGCAGAGGCATGGCACTGACACGGCTTGGCTGGAAACACGCGAGAGATGCGGGATGGAGTTTAACTTAACAGGGGTAGGCACTCTGTGGACAAAACAAAACAAAAAAACCTGGTTAATTTAAAGGGGTGGTGTGTAATGCCCAAAACAAGAGGATTTTAGAATGCGTAATGCGTATAATAATGGTACTACTGTAGATCTCACACACTACATATATAAAGCGGACTTGATCGCCACTAGGGGACAATGCTCAAAGAAGGTTTTAATTAATTAAATACTCGACACTCGACTCTTTAACACTCTCATCTTTCATGAACCAGACCCGTATCAGTATTTTCACCTGCCACTGACTTCCATTGTGTCTCTAAAACATACTTCAAGCATGTCTACAAAGCCATGTCTACTGGTAGTGTGTACACAGTATTCTCAAGTTACCTCAGTTAAAAATTAAATCACATAGGAAATGTGTTTTTGAGTAACAATGTGGCGTCAGTGGCGGATGATTACAACTGTGAGTTTAATTTAGAATCAAGTGGGGGTCTGCGAGACGACTTATGTTGAGGGTTTAACAAAGGTTAATTTATGCTTTAAATGAATCTCATTTTCATTGCTCTGATTCACTGGGGTAAAATATCAAAAATCAAGAGCGGCAAATTGTACAATACTTCGGACCGATACAGAAAAAAAATCCTCATGAAGGAAAATTAAACAGAAATTCATGCTAAGACAGGATTAAGTATTTCATTTAAACAGCACATTCCATGGGATTAACTGCTCAAGCAGACCAGTTCTGACTGAACAAATGTTAGAACAATAGACATGCTCAACACAGACAAGAAACAGAATCAAATAGTTTTTTGGTTTATTGCATCTTTATTAATAAGTCTTTTTGCTATTGAGGCATAAAATGAGCTGCAGTGATATGTGTGTGTGTGTGTGTGTGTGTGTGTGTGTGTGTGTGTATGTGTGTGTGTGTGTATGTGTGAATGTGTGTGTGTCTGTCTGTGAGTTTGTGTTTTCGGTTGACCTAAAATATTCACTTTAGCTTTGGTCTAATTCTATTGCAGTGGCACATTAAAGGGTTTCTGGGGCTAATTCAACTAGCGTGTGCCACAGCAATGTGAAAACATTAATACAAGGCAAACTGGCAAGTCAGAGGAGCTCGAGTGAAAATGCCGTAAATCCAATAACAGCAAAAGTATCAGAAGACCTTGCTTTAATACATGTTCCCCCAATGTTAATCCCTAGCCTCGGGGGATCTCTTTCTCTCTCATCCCCTACCCCCCACCTACCTTCTCTCTCTCTCTTTTTATCTCTCACACACACACACGCACGCGCATACATAGGAGTGTGACCATAATTCAACTCTGTTGTGCAGGCAAACGGACCAGATGAGCAGAAGCTCTGTGTATGGGAGTCAATAACTCATCAGTACCGCTATCCCCAAACAGCCCACCGCCTAAACAAGATGTGGTAAGAGGGAGCCTTTCGGGAGCCCCCAACCCCGTTCCACATGTCATATTCTTTTAAATACCGTTACAGAGTGACTTACTGTGCATGCTGTAGAGCTGTGGTTGTCAACGTAGGGCCACAAGCTATATTGTAAGCTATATTCGCTATATATATATTTTAGCTAAGCTAACTGATTGTAAGCTAGTTTTATATGTTCGTACATGCATTTACCACTTATTTCTAGGTGCCGTGAGTCAAAAAGGTTGAGGTCCCCTGCTGTGAAAACACAGTGAAATGTTTTGAGATGCACCGTTGAGATCTTTTCATCTTTTAGAACACCAACACATGCTGCGAGGCAGTTGTAGCGGCTAGCTCACACTTGCCCTGGCTGAATGAAAGCGGCATTTCCGGCAACTTACATATTCATAGATTCCTCAAACCATTTATTGGGCTAATGACCTGCTGGAACACATTACAGTCTGCCAGTTTTAACTCCAAAAATAGATTAAAAAAAAAAACCACGGCCGCCTATCTGATGGAGAGCTCTGTTTCTCTCTCCGCCCTGCCCCCGCCATATTTAACGCGCCATAATAGACAGAGAAGAGAAAAGCTTTCAGCATCGCCTTTTCAATTGAACAACGTGATAAGAAAAATCTGATCGGCGCCCATTCAAGCACCCATTGGCAGCATGTTAAGTAAATTCTCTTCTTACAGAAACTCAATTTGCCACCGCTAATCTAACTAAGGGCCACCGCTCTGCGCCGAGCCGCGCGGCGTGGCGACGGAAGCATTAAGTATTCCTCGCCTGTTTTGAGTCCCCGTTCCCCTGTCATGCCATTATATCCCTCTATGACCCCGGTCTCACCCTATCTATCATTCTCAGTGTATGCCATACCCCCCTTTGTTTTTCACCTGCTGAGTAAGCCCTGCTCTGACTCTAGTCCCTAATCCAAGTGCTTTTCAGACTTCACTACGCCGATGCACTAGTGCTAAAACACGCATTTCGCTGCCCTGTGGGGGCCCTGACCCCCACTTTGGGAACCATTGTTTGAATCCTTAGTTTTACATGTGTCTTTCTCTTCCACTCATCTCCCCGATCCCCCTTCCTTCTTTTGTCTCTTCCCGTATTATTTAATGTCCTCCGCACCTAGACATCCCGGGGCCTGCGCTACCACCCTGTGCTCACGTCCAAATCCTCTTGCTCCACCAGCTGCCCAAACCGGCTGCTCCAGCTGTTGTTCGTCCACTGACAGTTCAAACAAAAGGGGCTTAAGGCGCGCTGCATCTGTGGAGGGTGAGCCGAGCGGGCCAAAACAGACTCGGACACCAGGCCGTGATGTGGACCTGTCAGCTCTCCATCCCTGGACAGGAGTTAATCCCTGGGAACCCTCGCGTTCTCTGTCTGCAACAATACGTTGATCAACTTTATATGACCTTTTATAATTGACCCATATGTGACCACTATGCTATCAACCTCTTCTTAATAACAAACAATATATGAAGATTTCAAAATATATAATATAATAATAATAATAATAATAATACACAGAAAAACATTTAAATATATATTAGATAGATATATTAGATAGATAAATATATATTAGATATATATATTATATTATATATATATATATTACTGCCCACCCCGTTGGGGGGTCCCACACCCCCAAAAATAGCTTGCGACCTATTTTTGCTGCACAAAACATCCACATCGATATAAACAACCATACACTGTACACCATAAAACACTCTTGTTATTTAAAGATAATAAAATCAGACTACATTTAAATAAAAACATTATTTCAAAATGTATTAATAACCTCCGGACCCCCGTGGCATAGAAAAATGGGACACAGCGGGGGGGTTGAGTCCTGTTACCTTTACAGAGTGACAACACACAGTCAGACACATTGGGAAGATTGATAGGTGTGGAGTTGTGGCTGTGCGGGGAGGCTGATAATGACAGCACAGCGCCGGTGGTGAAATGAATACAGGTTATTACGCAGGCGTCCAGCTGATGAAATAACACGCCGAGGTATAGGGCCCAATTCACCTGGGCTCCTCTGGGTCCCCCCGCAGAAGATGACATGTTTTTGTTTTTCTCACCTTTCCCTCACCCTCCTCCCCCTTTTTACCCAGCATGCCGTTCGTTGCAAGTGGGCTGAGATGGTCTCACAAGGCCTGTCGCCATGACAACGAACCGCGAGCTCTCGCAGAACTATGCGGGTCTGTTTCCTGCAGTGCCGAGTGCCTGTCAAGACGTTGTACCTGATGGGGCTCTGATACGTTCAATTTCCGCTCATTTATACTGATGCCTTCAAATGAAGGGCAGAGCTGTAATCACACACGGGGCAATTTTGGGAGGATAATTAGAGAAGTTTAGCAGCAACGAAGACAAGCGGCAACGGTATTTTTCTGTTAACATGGGTGATACTGAGACACCATAAAATGGCTCTTAAATTTTGTATGGATAACAGGACTTACACTTGTGAGGCAAATTAGCAACGTTGAGGCTGGTTTCTGTGGTTATTCCTGTGTGGAAGTGTGGAAAAACAAACAGGTGGAGAAAGTAGAAGTACTAACGAAACCATGTACTGGTTCCAGCCATGTCCTGTGAACCAGATGATTCAACTATTTAATTTCCACTACGGAGCCATTTATCGGCTCTAGGGTAAATTATCATACCATTGAGCAGAGCACCAGTAAAAAGATAAGGGAAGTGTTTCTCTCTGGAAAGTAGATACAGGACTGGAACTAATACTGCCTGCTGTTCTCCTGTGAACCCTGCACCCTGTGGCAACGATGAAACTCGCACACACACACACACACACACACACGGCAGATGGCAAAGCATCATGGGGTACATTGGCACTCTCTCCCACACTTTCCTTCTTGGGCTCTCTTTATCTCACACACACACACACACACACACACACACACACACACACACACACACACACACACACACACTGCAGGCATGAAAGAAAAATGGACAGATCCGTGGCCATTGCCCTTCTTTACCAATTAAACAAATAACAAGTGAATATTTGCCCTGATTGTAAATGAAGCCCAGAGACCTGGATGTCATTTAGCTAAATATGTATTATTACTGCCAAATGTTGCAGAATGAAAAACAAATATGGCCACTGTATTTCCATATGCCAGCACTGGTATATGCTAGTTTTACAGATCACAATGAAAGGATTGGAGCTTCAGCATAGCTAGTATTCGCTAATACTTTTTTATTGGCTACGGGGGGGGTATGAATTAAAAATATAAATCACTTCTACAATGTAAGGCTAGGCGTGTGTTGTTAATACCGACTTACAAGACGCTTGTGTCTACCCCGAAGCTAAAAATGTCACGGCTCTGCCTTTTACACACACAAAATATCAAATGATAAGCTACATTTAAATTCACTGCCTATTTTACCATGTAACATGTGTCATCATTTAATAATGCTAATCTTACAATTTGATGAATCATCTTCTATTTTGAAGTCTCCTGTATTCCTCAGAATTTGCATGAGAGCATTAACACAGAAAGAGCGGCTAGCCAGACTAGAACCTGCCAAACTGACTGAAATAAAGTCTCCCTGACCTCAATCTGTGGAAGTCTCAGACAGAGCAGAGCCACAGGGGCTCAGCAAAGAGGCAGTAGGTACACGTACGCCCACGCAGCTTGAATGGGCTGGTAATGGACGCTTAGGCCTCCTATGAGCCCAACAGCAGATGGACAGGAGATGTGTTAACACGTAGTCTACTATAAAAATGCCGTAATACACATAGGGCAGATTATCAGATGGGATAAGAGCAGAGAAAATGCAATAAATGTATTTATAGGCAAAGGGTAGGTGGTCTAGTCACAACACGTGTTATTGGGTTAGGGCTATAAAAAAAAGTGTCAGCCAGTGTAAATCTGATTGAATGAAACATGAGGGCTAGTAATCTTTGACCCCTTATGTGATAGGAGCACCATCCAGTCAGCAGCAATGGCACTCTTACCATCTTTTTGCCATTATTATTTATAACATTTTTATATTTAAAAGTATGAAGGAACTAGGGTCTACATCTTTTGAGGGTAACTGTAACCTATTGTGTGTAAACAGTGGAGCAAAAACAACCCACTTTTCATGAGAGACAATTGTGTATATACTTTACGAAGGGACAGTTTGAGCTCTGTGGTTGTGTGCCCACAAGTGATAATCTGACTACACACATTAACTCTATGTTTGTGGGAATATTTAGGGCCATGTCATTGGTTGGGAGACCAGACCAATTCACTAGAGTAACTCTGACCGAATGCTTGTCATTGAACTGAGAAATTATTTGAATCTTTCAAAAAGAATCTGCCATCTTTAGTGTGGACTGGCTCACTAGGCAGGCTGATGGTTGAGTTCTTGTCAGCTCACTGTCCAATTAGCATATCTGAGCCTGACACAGGACATTTATCCGAACAAGAGCGAGAACTGAATGTACATACTGATGTTGACATAGCTATGCACTTTCATGCACAGCCCCCAACTCCTAAATGGTTCTAATTTAGGATAAGAAAGCATGTGTTGTCCTAATAAATGCATAATCAATCATTCAAATGTAAATTAAAGGACTGCTCCAGATCACATGAATAAAAAATAAAAACAGGAGGGCAGCAAATGCTTGAATATATTCTGAAAGTATAATTACTGTTTAAGCTTCGCTTGCTCACAGTTGTGTTGCCTGTAAACACTAAAACGGTGCATAAAATGGAGGAAACTGTTGAATAAGCTGGTTTCAAATTCAATTATTAGTCGTTACATTTTTTTTTTACTAAACCTAAATCAATATGTGTAGGAAACAAAATACGGCTTTAGCCAACAACTATTGCTGGAATAAAGATTTTATGAAATATTAAATTAAATATCTCTCTCTTTTTATCTGTCCTTTTTGTGAAGCTATAGGCAATGTGGCTGTCATCACGCAAAGCTGTGTTATTACTCCTCAATAAAGAGAACGATTAAAAGCCCATCAAGCGGAGCACATATGTGTGAACGGCTGCTAGCCAGGAGACACTGTACCCAATTAGCGAGCTTCCACGGACGAAAGCTCCCTGACAACAGAAAACATTTGTCGTATTCAAAACCACAGCCATCATCCATGCCCATTATTTTTTCACATTCCACTTCTTCATTAAAATGAATGTTTTTTTCTCAAGCACCATTTCAGTTCTTTAGCACAACATAAACACTGAGAGAAAAACAAGCTATGTTTCATCATTTCTCAGTGTTCTCAGTGTTTTTCTTGGCGCTACGTTTTGGAATGCACACAGCAGGAAAAAATTCCCCTAGTGAACATGTGTTCACCATAGGCACTACAGCCATAAAAGCAGATATACTTTACATCTTCACTAATTTAAAGAATTAAAGGGGTAGTGTCTACTTCTTTACCTGTGGTCCCCACACACAACAGTGTGACGTGTGCATGTAATCGCATGTTAAAAAAACAAAAAAATATCCTTCTTTCTACTCTGTTAGATCAGCTCAGCTGATCTAACAGCACTTTTATTAAGCACTTTGCAGTTAGCACTTATTGACTGTTTGAAGAGTGAATGATAACTTTCGAGTAATGTGGTGCAAACGCATAGGTGAAGTAACCTTGTTACATGATGCTGCGCTTATTCTAGGAGAATGTTATTTGCTTGCAAAAACTGGTGGTTAACCAGTTCAACTGTTGACAAATGTACTAATTGTAAGTCGCATTGGATAAAAGTGTCTGCTAAATGCCGTAAATGTAAATGTAAATGTTATGTGCATGTGTGCAAACAATTGTGTCTTGGTGCTCTTAAATGAGGGATTTGATGGTGAAAAAACCTAGGGTGCCTGATGGGAGGTTTAAAAATACTTGTGAAGTGACGAAGATGAATTTGCACTAACATGTATAATTTTTCTCTACATAACTTTGATTTGTAACACTCTTATTCAGTTTGGTAACTACATACAGTATTTCTAAGCTTTTATTCAGTTCATATCTCCAGTTCCAATGGGAGGTAGGCCTAGTTATTAATTTCCGAGAGAGATATTCCTGTGTTTACCCAGAATGCAACTCTCTCCAATGTATTGCCACCATGGTATCACCTGTCACATGATCGGCCCTCTGAGAGCTAATTATCTCTTAACACTGGAACCCAGAGACAGAACAACACTGGATATATCTGCACCAGAGTACAAGTAAACCATTAGGTATTTCAATTCTTATTTTAAAGCAATGCACAAAAAGGACGGCCTGTAAAAAAAGCCACATCATCTGTTGTTTCACTACAATCTGCCTAATTGTGTAATTCACTATTGAATATTAGTGTGACATTTACTGTGTGGGGTCTTGTAAACAACATATGATGGAGAACAAATGATATTTATTTGCAACTCTGGCAGCCAGCCATAGCAACTGTCACTAACCAGCCATTGCTTTACTTCTGCATGGAGATTTGTGACACTGAATGAATTTCTCCTTGAGAGACGATAAAGTTGTCAGTGGAATTGAAAGCTAGAGTAATGGGGTGGAAAAGCGGCATTTGCCAGCATTGCTAAAATCACAGTAAAGTGTGCACCTGTCAGTGAGAACTTCTTGTCAAGGATATATAAAGACTGCAAACAATTATTATCCACAACTGACAACAGTTCCTCACATCAACATCAAACAAATACTTTCTCCATCTTGTCATCTTCCAGCTATATGGAGTTCCAGAACAGAATATTTTCATGTCAAAATAATTTAATTAACATGACAACAAAAAACTGTTCAACAGCCACTTTGAAAACATGCTGGTTGACTACTCTTATGGCACTTAAAATGACTTCAAAGTTCGGCGCCTATACTTCCCTTTGGAGTGGTAACAAGTGATCATGTTAAAAATTACTTTTCAATACATATTTTGTACAACCACACTGAAGCTCTTTAGACACAACTGTTAAATTATCAAATCTTTTCTTTGACATGGGTTTAAAGAAACGTATTTAAAGCAATTTGCAGTTATTTTGTTTTAAACTGGTTGTGGCCAGTGTGGTTTTGCCAATATTTATGCCTCTGATTTAGAGAACACTAAGCAAAACAAACTCCTGATGCAAGCATCGTCCCATCGCAAATGTCACCACCACCATTTCAAGAACTTTTAGATAAGGTGACGGCACAATGATAGATAAGCACAGTGGCCGGTGCGTTGAGTAATATGTTTTATGGAAACCTACTGTCAACATCAACATTTTGAGCTAACACTAGAGCAATATTCACAAGAGCCACTGGTTCAATTAGCTGCAAACCTTTACAGTATGAGAAGCATTAAAACAGTACTTCAAGGAAGATAGTAAGTATTCTCCCTCTCATGCCCTGATTAGGCAGTTTGCCTTCTTCTATGTCAGCCATCTTGTCAGTCAGCCCTCCCTTCTTTAATGTCTCCTGTCAGTCAGGGATGTAACTGTCAAACTGAGTAGTGAATGGCAGCACTTCCTCCAATGACTGCAAATGCAATACATTTCAACATTAAAACTGCCCATTGTTAGCAGGATTTAAAAATGCAGAAAACCTAGTTAACCCCTCAGCACCCTGGAATTAAAGAAAAGCAACAGCAAAGTTGCAACTGTGAACAGAAAAGGAAGGCATTAAGAGATGAGTGGTAGACAGAAAGAGAGACACACCATGCATGCAGCAATATCAGGAAAAGACACCTCTTTTGCATAGAGAGGTTTTAAAGAGGGGGGAAGATGTCCTCAGATGTGACAGTTTGACAGATATAAAGAGGCGAGGGGCTAAAGACAAGAAGTGGAAAGGAGAGGAAGGGAAGAAAGAAAGGTTGTGGAGCAGCGTGCATTATTCATCCCTGCTGACACATCACAATCTGTGATTCATCTGGAAAAGGGCATCAGTCAAGTCGCAACCCATCTTCTTGCTTTCACTCATAAGGCACAGACACACACGTTTATGTGTGGGCATGCGCCCTCTTGGCAAATGGTTGGAAACGACATGTTCACTAAATACAACAAGAGTTTGATGTATTTAGGCTACATTATAGGCACTTCTCTTAGCAACTCACTGTATCCCATTTCACTGTATGACAAATATAACCGCCAACAAAGTCATCCCAGAATCCTTCAATCCAATAAAAGTTTATGTTTATGACAGGCAAACTTGGCAATTAACCTATTATTAACCTACAAAAAACAGTTTATACTCATTCTAAACGTGTAGTTTTAAAAGTCTGTTGGTTCAACAATGTTTAGATGGCATGCACGGAAAGACGAAATGAGCCGATGACTAAAGCAATAGCTTGATAACTTGATGCTGTATTGTACAGTAATATGTTGGAAAACAACTTCTCTAGGGTGAAACCAAAGATGGAGGTTGTTAGATATTTAGATATTAAGATATTTAGATAACGAAAATGCATCATGAAGCAATGACTGCTATAGGAAGAGCCAGGGATCACCATGGCCTAATAATTTAATTTGAACCATGCCAAAAAAAGGTTAAAAGAAACAAACATAAGCCTTTTGGTGGATTCATAAAATACTGCTCAAAACAATGCCTACACGAATAGTACCTGTGGTGGGGGTGTGCATCCCAGAAGGCGTCCATCTGATTTGTTTCTCAGAGATGAGAAGAATAGGGGATTGCCTGTAGAATTGGTCTTCGCCTACATAGTGACTTTGCTCTGTCAACTCAGAGTAGTTCAACTCAAGATGCCTGCCTTTTATTTATTGAAGGTGTGGCTTACTGTATATGCGATGCTGAGCCAGAAAAGCGTGGAGGCTATTGTGAATTCATTTGTAAAACTGACTGATTGGGAAAATAGGGAATGTGCATAAAACGGCTAGGAGCAATTATCAAACGCAAGGTAGGCTACCCCAGCATAGGAATATTGTCATCTTCTTCATAACAGACTATAGCCTATACTTACCAGGTCACATGCGGAAAAAAAGCATACCATTTAACTAGGCTATTCAATAAAGTGTTGGCTATCTGTCTGAAGCAACCACGAACCATACAATTAGTCAGGGTAAGTTGCTGTGGCATTAAATTAGATGAGCATTAAGAACCTTTCCAAGTGCTTGTTTGTTAATCTATGGCTAGTGTATAGAGTAGCCTTTACAAAACGCAGTACAGATAGGCCTAATGTCTACAAAATATAGCTATAGGCCTAGGCTGGCTACGCTCGTTTAAAATTATAGGAGAGAAGCAGGTGCAGCCACCCCATTGTCTGGAGAATATTCTGTCTAAATACTTCTATCAGCTTTGCCACCTGGTACCTTGGTAAACTGTCCAGATGTAGAATACGACCACGAGTTTTTAGACTAACTTTAGGTTAAATCGTTTTTTTTTTTTGAATTTGCTTTAGTTATCATTCAACACATTTTTGGTAATTTTAACAACCACGATTTCAAACAGAAAACAAAGGCGGTTGCCTGCGTTGCCAATCTGCCAAGGATTCCTCGTGCTGGCGAGTGAACAATGGGGAGGGGGGTAAAGGGGGCACGCGCATGCACGGAGCTCTGTTGGCAGCCAGGCGATCTCCACACGCGCATTGTAGTGTAAAGAAAACTCACAAGTAACGACCTGAAATGCAAATGCAAGCTAAACTAAATATATGCTGACATTTTTATACAGTAGGAGGAATGTTAGCTACTGTACCATTCAAGGATAGCCAAGTCAAATGTGTGAATAAACGATCGGGGTGGGGTGGAGAGCTAAAATTTCCCCGTGCAGTATTGGGTTACCTTGGTAGGAAGTGCTTCGTCCTCTTTACTGTCTGGTAGATTCATGTGGATGGATATGCAGCTCAAGCTTCCTCAGAAACACGTATAACAAAGGTAATCCGGCAACGCTACACTCACAGGTTTGTCTTTTTGGTGGATTCACTCATCGCCGGTGTTCCCAGCTTTCCTGTCGACGTTCGCTCAACGCTTTAGCCGGGGGAACATCGCTGTTCGGCCGGCCTTAGATGCTGCTGGTTGATGTCATTAATACTCCCCGATTTCCTCCTTAATGCCCGCTTCTCTACCTCTTTCTCCTCTCCTTTTCGCTCCCTCCCCTCTCTGTCTCTCACACACCGGAGCCCTCCCCCTCCCCTACACATGACGTGATGCAGTCAAGATCTCCAGTAGCAACCGTATCCCCATCAACCCCCCTCCACCCAGCGCTGGACCGCTGCTGAAGAGGTGGTTGTGTTGAGGAGGAGGTTGTGTGTAAGGCAGATTGGTGTTGGTCGTCTTTATTTGTTAAACACTTAAATGTAGTTAGGTGTCAAGTCAATTATAATATAGCTGTAAATATATTGTTGTCTGGAACCCTCTATTATTTGAGATAATAGAGGGTTTTGTGAAATCCAAATCCATTTTGTGAAAGGACTACAATTGTGAAATGTATCTACTGTAAATATAAGGCCTAAACTGATTTGAGAAAATGAAAGTTGAGACTTTTATGGAAATGACACGCATACAGAATACATATGATAATTTTTATTTATATTAAAGTCAAATAGACATAGCCTATATAGACTAGGCCTAAATGTATCAACATGTTTCCTTTTATGTAGGTCAAATGACATGATTCATCAGGCCTACTATAAAACCACTGCCACCAGCACAGCAGGTCACAAATAATTAGGCCACGAGAGTTGTGGTGCAGCCTGACATGATGGCTAGAACTGTATAGGAAGGGAGCATCATTTGGCCAGGCTTACTCCAAACAGACAGTAAACCTTACTGTCAGCAATTCCTATTTGACACAGACAGACAGACAGTTATAGGTAGATACAAAGATAGATAACACTTAATAATACTGTCAAATTTCAATTCGCCTATTGTCACATTCTTGTACTGTATGTCTCGCTGAAGTACCGTAGTTAAACAATGTTTAGTCTTTTGTATGTTTTTCTTTTTCACTACTGACATCTAGTGGGATAGAGTGGAATTACCCAGATGTGAAAGCTAATTTTTTACATTGTTATTAACCACACAATACAGAGGTACATGTCTGAATATGTAAAATAGCAGACGCCTTTTTTTATAGCTGTAATTGTGCCAGAACTATTGAAAGGGGATCTATAAAGTCAACCTACTAAACACATTTACCTACTAAACACATACACAACCGTATTAGCACCAAGGGTATAGTTTTAAGAAAAGATAATTCAATTCATTTCAAGATTCAATATTTATAGTCATTTTAATTAACAATTAAAAAATAATACAGTTTCTTGTGCCTGCTAGACTACAGCAGAGGCTGTTGTCTGTGTACTGTCATTGACAGTCACGCTGTGCCTGCCAGTACACTGCCATACAGTATAGGCCCACTTTCTGCTCACTTTTGAGCAGAGGCCAGGGTGAAAAAGGTCCCTAAATTTAGCAGGGGAAGTGGTGCTGTCTCCACCACTACTTCGCAGTAGTGACGTTAATTTCATTCTATTTATACACTAGGAGTGCGGGATGCTGAAAGATCATGTTTCTGTTACGTTTGATTTCCATTTGCTCGTGTTAAACGTGAGCGCAGTGGAGAGGAATACAGACCTGGACTATTCTAATTTTAATCATGCCGTTACTTCATTACACTATTCTTCTCAATACATATTATAATAGACTAGGAATAGAGTAACTTAAGTACCTGGTTTTACTAATCAGATATAAAAAACATCAAATTCTAATTAAGCCATAGATATTGGGAAAAGAATTAGAGAATCAGCTGCTTCAGTTAATAGGAAAGCAAATATTTTTTACTTAATGAACCCCATTTATCCACCATCCATTGAGACATTACTGAAAACCAGATACCAAAAAACACCTCAGTGAAGCTCTAGACATTGCAATACTGAAATCAGTCAGTAAAAACAGACTCCTTTAACTGTTGGGATACTGAATTTTATTCAAGTACCTACAACACACTTATATTCTTGAATTATCTTAAGATAAATGAATCAAACTGATCAGTTGAGAAATATAGGCAGCAACAGTTCATAACCTGGATGTTATATATTTAGGGTTCAAAGCTTCTTAATTTGCATTCAACTTGGTGGTGTTTAGTACAGACAGAAAAAACATTCATGATAAAACAAGAAAAAACAAACCTGATAACATTATTAAAAATAAGACTAAGTATGGCTTAAGAGCCAGTTGTACCATCCTTTTAAACTGCATCTGCAAAGAAGCGTAAATCCAAAACAGAAGTTGCATGATCTAGTACCCCAAAGCAATAAACAGGCAAGCAAAGACTCTTTGGTTAGAATAGAAAAACCCTGGGACTGCTACTGTAACATTGAATTGGACACCTTGGTTGGTGGTGACGATTGACATATTGTCTGGTTTGAAAACTGGTAATGGAGCAGATTTGTTAATAACTTAATATTTGATAATGATCAGTTCAATTTACATTTTTTGTCAGTTGAGCAGCTCCAGGTTTATTCCACTCTGAGGGTATTTTGTGCTTGAACACTATTATCTCTGATTTGGCTCTCACTAACTGCATAGGTTGGAGAAAACTGCACTGAAGAGAAATGGCCATGGTGTCTGGCCAAATATCTTTTAGTAAAGGGGGTATAACCCATCCTTTCTATCACCATTATGTAATGCTAGCACTGCATGCTGCCAAAACACATGAATAAAATATATTTTCTACAAGCCTATTTCCCTTTAAATACTTGCAGCTTAGTTTTCATTGGAATCTGTAGCATTTAACTTTGCTTATAGCGCACCCTTTTTATTATAACATAGCTACAGTAGCTTTTCACACATCTGAAATTTGGCACAATAGGTTCAACAAATTTTCATCAAAGTGCAAGAAAGATAGTAGACAGGATATTCGCACAATGCCAAATTGATGAGAAATAGATGGGCATAGTGATAAAAGCAGGAGCTCCTGTGGTTCAGCTTGTTTAAGTGGATGCTATTTTTATGAACTTGCCAAAAACAAACACATCAAACAAGCTATTATATTCACTCCTTACTCTCTAATGTAGGTTATCTGGCTAAATTATCATAAAACCCATCTTTCACACAAGCCACTGCTCCACTCTACTTTTTTTTTTACTTAGGTGAAAATAGACCCAAAAAATGCATTAAACCTAATATAGAGTTTCAACCCATTTCAAATTACAATAGAACCTTTGCATCACTATAGAAGTGTCCAACAGTCCACAATAGATAACCGTCAAAATATTAGCCACAGACTTAAGTCCGGAGACCAGGTGGTTTATTGCTGTGGATTGGTCTTAGCCAAGGCAGAGCGGGGACAAATAGAGAGTTAAGAGGAGGCAGAGATTAGAAGAATCCTGTGGACAAGAAGGGGATCAACAGAGAAAAGAGTGGAGGGAAAGCTCTAGCTAGTGGACATTGGTGGTCAGTGCAGCTCTATAAACGCTTCCATCTCTTCTGAGATAAGCCCCTTGTAAGGCAGTCTGTGTCTTTCAACTGCACGTGCCGCCAGGCACTGAAGGGTGATATAGTTCAGCGGGTAGAGGGCGGTGTGACCGCTGCTTTGCTCATCCAGCAGCTCGTAGGCCGTCTTCCTCTGTGCATTTGTGGCGTCGAAGTGAGCCCCAGCTTTAACGAGGAGCGCCATAATATCTGGGCAACTGTTGCTTGCGGCGATGTGCAGCGGCGTGTTGTTTTCACAGTCCCGCGAATCAACGTCTGCGCCGCACTCCAGCAGCAGCGACGCCACCGCCTGGGATGGAAAGCGCCCCACAGGGTAGCGGCCTACTGACGTGGTCTCTTTGTCTACCGACATGTGCAGGGGAGTGAAGCCACTTCTTCCCCGGGGATTCAGTTTCAGCAAGCGGTACACGGTCTGTTTCTTCTGGTGCTCCTGTTCTGGACTGCACTCCAGCTTCTCCAGCAAAAAGATGAGGTGGAGGATGATGGAAAGGGCCTTGGTGAACTGCGGAGCTTCTGGGGGGTTGTCTCTCTGGGCCACAGCCCTCTCTACCTCCCTCACACTTTTACCCAGTACGCCCATCAGATCCTGAAATGTGATGCGCGTCGCCAGGGTGCCTTTGGCTCGGTCTTGAAGGACAAAGGAGAAGAGCTCCGCAAAGGATAAAAAGCTGGAGGCCGTCATTGGACTGAGGGGGTCCAGGTTGCTTTGCTGCATGTCTAAGGCATACTTCCACAAGCTAATGCAGCGCTCAAAATTGCCCGAGTCAGCATATACAGCTCCTCTGTAGCGGATGTAATAAGAGGTGTCTGGGTGGGATGGACCCAGGATCCGCTCGCGGACTAGCAGAGCCTGCATCCGCATCTCATCAGGGTCTGTGATCAGCGCCTCCAGCTCTTCAGCAGTGCTCACTTCTTGGGCGCAGTCATAGGCGGGAATAGGGGGGCCAGGTGGAGGTTTGGCCAGGGGACCAGCTTTGTCTCCTGGTTGTCTCAGCTCCATCGCTCTCCTCCAGTATCTCATTGCCCCAAGGAGATCACGTTTTTTATCCACAAAGGTGGCCCCCAGCAGCTCAAGAGCATCTATTCGTTCTTCTCGTGAGGACCGAGGCTGATGGGCAAGGTACTCAACTATGTTAGTGTGACCTGTTACACTTGCAGCAAGGAGTGGGGTCATTCCATATCCATCTCGTTCCATACGAGCACTACACTTCAGCAGCATCTTCATGATATCCAGACTACCGGACTCAGCGCAGTCGTGTAGGGCAGTGTTGCCCTTTACACTCTTGCGGTTGACATCAGCACCACGATCCAAAAGGAACTTGGCTATCTCTTTGTGGCCCTTATAGCATGAGATCATAAGACAGGTGTGGCCGTGGCGGTTCGCCACCTCCATGTCAGCTTTGTGTTCCACCAGGTAACGTACGATCTCCAAGTGACCATCAAAGCAGGCAGCTCGCAGCGGCGTTGAGTTAGTCAACGTAGCGTTGTTTACAGAGGCACCGTGTTTTAATAGAGTTTTCACGACAGGGAGGTGACCAGCTGCCGAGGCGGCCCACAACGGCGGAGCACCCTCGATCGTCTCGCCGTCAAAGTTGACTGATCCCCCAAGCTCAACATTGGCCTTACAATGTTCAAGGAGGTAATCTACAACCTCTAAATGTCCGTATCGTGAGGCGATCAACAAAGGGGTGCCCCCCTGTGTTTTCTCCTCAGCTAAAGCCTCCAACTCCTCAGGAGTTTTGTTGCTCAGCAACTTCTGGATAAGTTTCAGCTTACCATCTCTGGCCGCGTTGAAAACCGCCGTCGTGATATCCATTTTAAATACTTTGTGCTAACGCTCCGGCTACCAACCCCATAACCATGCATTTAGAGAACAATACAAGACTGTATTTACATTACGAATGGGAGAAATCCTGCTCTGGATTTGGTTTCTAGCTCGCATCTTTCTGCCATTTTGAGGGTGCTGTCAAGATGGCGTTTGTGTTGTATGACAGGTCTATGTTTACAATTTCAACTGGGCATGTTGGACGATGTAGTTCTAAAGAAATTGGGTTTTCCGAAAGTGGTAGGAAATCTATTTTGTAAGGAACTTCAAATCCCATGATGCATGCGAATCAAATGAAATGACGGAGTCGTTTGTTATGCTAGTCTGGACAAACGCGGCGCACCAATACACAGAACACCATTATTTTTACATTACGCCAGACAGCAGTTCTAAAATGATCATCGGTAAATCATCTTAAAAAGAGCCATTTTAGAATTAAAGTTAAATTAGAATTGACTGTAAAAAAAATAAACTAAGCTGTAGCAACTTTTGTTGGTTTTTCAATATCGTGAACTGTATTTTAATTCCCAATAGTGCAAAAGGTCAATGACCCACAGGTAAGCAAGGGTCCCTACACTGTATCCCCAGCTCCCGATGGTTTGCACAGGGAATAGATCTTCACAGGGACTTCGGAAACGGTTTCATTTAGAACACCCTGAAAAAGCAGACAGGATAGGAGTCGCGCCTTGATTACATTTGTTTTTCTACAAGACTGCAGTCGGGTGTATTTAGCATGCTAACTAAAGCAACATTGTTCAGAGTAATTTTGCATAGGCCTACTGTTGTGGAAATGTTATACTAATGAAATAAAATACTCATTATATGATTAAAC
Organism: Percopsis omiscomaycus; assembly: GCA_027575585.1. Taxonomy (NCBI): domain Eukaryota; kingdom Metazoa; phylum Chordata; class Actinopteri; order Percopsiformes; family Percopsidae; genus Percopsis; species Percopsis omiscomaycus. The sequence goes on from JAODLI010067409.1 coordinate 23,728, forward strand.
AAAAACTGATACCATTACAAAACGAATACTATTGAAATGTAGCCTATGTAATTTGTGGATAAATGTGATTAATTTACTAGATATACCGGTATGGTGTCATTACTAAAAATACATGAATATTGTGCAGATTATTTAAAGATTATTATGTAATATTATATGTTTGTCGATTATTTACAAACTAGTATTAAGTAATATTAGGTATTTTGATAATAATGAACGGTGCACCCTGCTGTTGTGAACACCATGAAAAACTACTTTAGTATAGGCTACTATAGTATGTACTGTATTGACTGTAGTACGTTACTATATACTGTGGTATACTATAGCATACTATAGTATTTACTGTAGTATACTATAGTAGATACTACAAGTATCTTCTATAGTAGATTCTACAAGTATGGTCTACTTAGAAGTACTTCAGGTTAAACGCAATGACTGATGGGTAATAGGCTATTGCATGTCAACTTCCGGCAAACTGATGAAACATGGTTCAGTTATTCCCATTGACTTACCACCCCATCACTAACTTTTGTCTATAAATAATGTACCATTACTTTAAGTGACATCATTTGAGCCTTTGGAGCAGCCAAGATCAGAAGCAGGCAAGTACTGACATTCTTTTACATTGTTTATTTGTTGCTTTTCATGTTAGGCAGGGTCCGTCAAGCTCAAACCAACCATGCAAAATAGATAGGGAAAACTGTTTTTTATTAACATTTTTACACTATTGCAAAGAAAATTATATTTCAAATTTATTGCATGTATGCTAGCTCAGGAACTTGACCACATGGAGACCTGCGGCCATTTTAGAATGAAAGTTACTACCCTGTCACAGGTTTTATTGTGACGGGGTGGTATATGATGTTATAGGGTGGTTCTGCTTACCGTTTGAATGTGAGGATGTGTGAAATTAAGGATGTATGTTACATGTTTCTAATGAGGCTAATCCCTTTATTTTCTGTTAAATTAACCCTGCATTCCACTCACTCTCTATGTCACTCACTCACTATCTCTTTCACTCACTCTCTCACTCACTATCTCTTTCACTCACTCTCTCACTCACTATCTTTTTCACTCACTGACTCACTCGCTATCTCTTTCACTCACTATGTCTGTCACTCACTCACTCTCTCACTATCTGTCACTTACTCTCGCTATCTGTCACCCACTCTCTCACTATCTCTTTCACTCACTCACTCTCTCACTATCTCTATCACTCACTCTATCTCTTTGACTCACTCACTCTCTCACTATCTCTATCACTCACTCTATCTCTTTGACTCACTCACTCTTTCACTATCTCTTTCACTCACTCATCACTCACTATCTCTTTCACTCACTCTTCACTCACTAACTGTGTTTACGGTTAGATTTCATAAAATTACATTTCATAAAATTTTCAGATAGATCTGTCTCCATCATGGCGCCATTAAGTGCTGCTGAGAGACAATGGCGATGCCGTGCACGTCGGGATGCTGATCCTGAGATGGAGACAGGATGTAGATCAAGGAAAGAAGAAGATTAGTGATCTAAGATTAGTGATCTAAGATTAGTGATCTAAGATTAGTGATCTAAGATTAGTGATCTAAGTGAGCGAGGGAAGCGTCAGCTGTGTAAAAAGTGGAGGAAGCAGAACAAGAAGTGAAAAGAGAAACATTGTTCATGTTATTGATGGTTTCCAAAAAGGGACATTTTACTAGTAGGAAAACATTAGATTTAAAAAATCTATTTCTTGTATTACTACTCAAATAGTGTACATATTGTCTGTGACGGGGTGGTACAAGAAAGGGTCCCATGCCTAAATAAAAAGGATAATATAAATAAGAATTTTGAAAAATATGTTTTTTGGAGGATTAAATATCTTTCAAGTTGTAAAAAAAAGTGTTCTTGATAAAAATGTTAAAAATTGCTAAGTGGTAACGGCATCCATTTCGTAGAATGACTCAGCCAGTGTTATAGGGGAATAGTCTACCCTAATTGATGTCACATAATAGATCATCCACTGAACCAGTTAAATAAACTTTTGATTGAATATTTATATATTTGTTGACCTATAGGCTACAAATAGAACGTATGCTATTTGTTTATTTATTCATTTAAAATTGTGTACGACAGCAAACTTACGCAAAAACCTTCTTCAGAGAGGGAGTTCCTGACTGCATTGAGTATACAATATATAGAAAGGGCATGTTGCATGTTAGACCATTAAAGGCCACTGGAGGGAGCCTGTGGTGTAACAGTGTTCTAGCTAGGATTAAGTTCCTTTTCTCGATTCAATTACAAGACTACTGACGACTTCACTGTAGCAGAGATTCATGCCGTTTCGCAGCTGTACAGTAAGCTACTGTATGTTATCTGTTAGGAGCGTTTAGTTAAACTTTTCTAGTAGGCCCATTGGAGACTTGTAAGCCTGGACCAAGCCCTATTCAAGGTACAGACAGTAGCATTACTCACCAATTAATAAATTACTCAATGCTGCTTTTTATTCACACGAAACACGGTGGCATTTAATATTAACAGGTGTTAAATTATCAGCAACGGTAGATTGAACAGCAACCAGCAGAAATAACGTAATCTAAATGTGTGTAGGCTACAGTATGGTTGGTTAACCTGTATCACTGTACCAGTATTCAGGGTTAACATGATTCCTGGGTAACCCACTTAATTGAACTAATTTATTGTTTTATTTGCTTGTTTGAAGTGTAATGTCTTTATATTCCCCAGTAAGTATTTATACCTTAATAGCTACACCATTGTTTTTTAAAAGTATTTTAAATGAAGGTTATCCAAATTTGCAATAAATTCTGTCAAAACCTACATGGTTGTTATTCATGGAATATTAATGTCTAATCTGAATTTCATAGTATCTCAAACTGGCTTTAGTCTGGCTCCTAACATATGCCTTTATAGTGCAAGTAAAAAAAAAAGAAGGTCCCTTTACAAAACTTACTACAGCCAGTGGACTTGTTTGCTTTTACCAGCTTACTATATAGAGGACTGCACATGTCGGCAGAATCTTTAATTCATTCCACGGGAACTCTCTTCAAGGTGAATCGTGTACTGTACATGGCACCCTGATAGCAAAGGCCATCCAGAATCAATAAGGTGTCTTATGATCGTCAATATTCTTATGCTAAAGCAGCAATTGTGAACGTGGGCGAAAAACTATTGCATGCGTCATTTATGGTGCATTCCAATTTCGTCGTGAGCCTCTCGGACACAGTGACAACTAATTATATTGCGAAGAATAAAGAGAAGAATCATAATTGGTTACTCAGCACAAATAGCTAATAATGGATAGGCTACCCACAGCCACAGAGCCACAGTCACAGATTCATAGGAAGACAAACTGAAATGTATGCACAGCCACACACACACACACACACACACACACACACCCTTTGTTATTAGCAGAAATCAGAGTCACAAATGAATAAGATCACAAATAATGTATTACTAGTACAGTCCTTCCTGCTGATAACCGTAATAGAGATATTCATGGCTAAAATGACTTTAATCACTTTAATAGGAGCCAATAGTGGGGAGGTTGATGATGATGGATTAGAAGTCACTCTTGTTCCTGCTGAACTGAGCCAGTTCTTTAAAGACACACTGAATCCAGTTCAGTAGGCACATGAGTATACAACTATGTTTTTTGTTTTGTTTTGCACCAAAATTCATTATGACGCTATGAGAGGTTTGTTTGCAAAAACACAAGACTTACCTTTGCATTGCAGCCCAAGTCTTCCCAAGCATGCGCCTTTCATGGTGCAGCTAAAAAGCCTAGTGTGTCTGGACATGCAAGACTTTAACAATGTTCCTGCTTGATTTACAGGTGGCCTGGTCCTTCTGCCCTTTGGGTCCTCCTCGCTAACCTCTAAATAGCAACAAGTGGGCTCACTGGTATGTACGAACTCGTTCTTTCACGTCAGACACTGAACTTAGCCACTGTGAACAATTCCTGTTTAGTTCAATGCTCACTAATGAGCTAAGCTCTGTGTCGTCAGAAAAGTCACTTTGGGATGGAGACTCCAGTCGGGTTGCAGTGGAGCATTAAAGGTACACTTGGCAACGGGCTATCCGGAATTGCCCTTGTAATATAAGCCAGTGTTACAGAAACAGAGTTTTGGTTTGAAGCTCAGAATGTGTGTGCCTCCTGCGCTCCAGAGTACTGAGTGGCTCACACTGCTCTCTACTCCTCCCCCTACTGTGCACTTTCATACACCGTTGTTTTTCAAACGTAAACAGTGAGCTGGGGCAGAAATGTTAGGTTCCTGCTATAACCCAATTGAGGAGGGATCCTTTATCCTAATTACGCTGAAATATAGCATTTGTGTAAATATTTGTGAAAAAAGTTTCTTTACTCACAAAAACTTCTTTTAGATTGATCAAATATACAAATTATTAATAAGAATGATTAAGTTATTTGCTGTTGGAAGCATACACAGATATTCTCTATTATGAGGTAGATACAGTAATTGTATGCTTTAATCCAAATGATACATCACATACCATAGTCCGGGTAGTGGCATCTACAAGATGAAGAAAATTAGATCATTAGAAACATTAAAATGAATACACAGTGGCATATTACACTAATCCCCACCATGAACATACTAAGGTCAAAGTAAAAGCACAAAGCTTCCAATTTAGCCTAGGGCCCTGACCTTTCTATATTCTCTACATGCTGGGGTCTGTGCTCCATGTCTTTCTGATCATTTGTACTCAGATAGTTTGTCTGTGCCTCAGGACACAGGGTCAGTTTTCAGAATAAACTATTAGTCCTCCCAACAGAGGTGTCGTGACATCATTGCTCAGTGGAAAAACAACTTGCTCTCACGGTCGAACCCCCTTTGAGCCATCACGGCACAGAAGAGTTCGACACACCTGTGTAAAAACCCACACACACGTGCGCGTTTAAACGTCAGTTTTGGCTTGACAGTCCGCCTCTTGTCAGTTTTAACGGCACATTTCAAAAGCAGATGCCATAAAGCTATCGTTTTCCTAATTACCTCTCGTAGCTTTGAAGTCGGGGGCGCTCAAATCACAACAAGAACAGGGGGTAGACATTGAGATGCGTAACCTGTTTTGTTTTGCCCTCCTCCTCACTTACATTATATCTGCTTTGCCAAAAATATCTCATTATATTTACGGTCTTCAACATGAGCTGGATTTCACACGACATCCACTAGTACAAACACAACCCAGCAGTTGGATTAGTTACAAGGGTATCGGTGTCCGAGCGAAGTTACCCGAGCTCGGCTGTCATTATGTCATTTTTCACCCCCTTCAGTACAATAAAAGGCAGCTGCAGTCTTTGTCATCCTGCCGTGCCTTCTCTAGCGGAGAATAGGCGGCGTGATCCATCCTTGGATAAAATAATCTACAGCACAAAACCTCCCTGGTTCTACTGTCCCGCTTGCGCACCCACTTTATTTAACCCCTGTTTGTCCCGTCTAAGATTGAAGAAGAGCAGCAGAACAACACACGGAGTTGTAGACAGAAACAGTAGTACTCTAGTACAGTAGACTAGTAAAGATTCTGGCTAAAAAGTGAGAGAAATAAAAGAACATAAAATTCACACCACACCAGTGAGGGGATTTCATATTCATCGATATTATCTTTATGAAAAATATGTGCCTACAGTACACCTATTAGTAATAATTGTCATTTTAATGTTGTCACATTATACTGAAGCATTGCAAAACATCCGATCTTACATTCAGTCGATATGTCATATAGTACTAATCCAGTCTAGTAATATTAGTAGTGTCTAAAGTGACGGAGACCAAACAAATCACAACATTTGCCTCAGACAGTAAGCAACTCACCCGCCTGTGAAGTAGAAATACTGGAGGACAGCGAGAAAAGGCACAGGAGGTAGTGCCACAGACACTCGTCGCTGTCAAAACCGATATCTGGTTTCTGCGTCTGCTGTTGCATGTTGTTAGCAAGGCTCTCGAACTGCTCACTAGGAGGTGTGGGTCAGACAAGGGGAGTGTGAGGCAGACAGCAAAACCTAAGGAGGGGAGGGGAGGGGAGGGGGAGGGGGTCGAAGGGGAGGGAAGGTTGATGGGACAGGTGTGGAATTTACTCACGCTGCTGGTGGTAAACACTATTGGCATATCTGCCTGTACGCACAATGAGTCACGACACTGCAGCAGCATATAGGGGTCGCAGAGAAAGCGCGGAGGGCCGTGTGAAAGAGAGACCAACCAAAATGAACGTGGGAGCCTTATGTGGAGTAGATAGGAGTGGATGGCTAGTAGAAACCTGGGGCCTCATTACAAAAAACTGCTTGTTCTATCTTAACTTAAGTTTCAAAGATCCCGTTACAGAAGCAATTCCTAAACCCATGGCTGTGTCTCATTCTATATCAGACCTTCTATCTTATCTTAACTTAAGAAATCGTAACTATAACTGTAAATATGATTTTTCCATTAAAGCAGGAAATCTAAAGCGTCATCATACAGTTTGAGTAGCCTTTCAATCATTATATTTCTGTGTTCATGTTCCTCATCTTCATTGTCATACAGACCTAACAAGAGTACTGCTGCCATTTATGGCAGTTATTTTGAATTTAGAAGATAAGGCAATAACAGAAAATTATTTTAAATATATCTGTTTATGCCAGTGGTTCAACCCTTTTGAACCCATATGCTTTGGGACACCCACTATATTATACTTACTGGCAACTACAGTATCACATTACTCTATAACATTAAAGGAATAATTCACCCAGAAACTGTAATTGGTGTATGAATTACTCACCTTTCACAGGCTGTGCTGGAAGGTAAAGAAAAGGTTGAACTTCACAGAGAATGTAGCTGTAATGCTTTTCTGATACAATGGAGTTCAAATTCTGATCCCCTAACAACTCCATTGTGTCAGGGAAATGAATGTTCTTTTTGGAAAACATTCCAGGCTATGAGGGGTGAGTGATTCATGACACCGTGGCGTAGATGTAGAGACCGTTAGTGTATTAAAGGCTCCCAACTGAGATACTGTGCTGTCCACATTTGTGTTTGCCTGTTTGAGCCTACATGATTGTTTTGATTTGAGGACTGCAACCTGATACCCAGGGCTTCCATACATGGCTGCCACGTGTCATTGTCCTTCTATACGAGGCTAGCACACTGACAAAAGGGAGGCTGTCTTGTTTTTGTTTTTTTCCTTCCTCTTTTAAGAGCACTCTGCATTTTGCTTCCATCGGGCTCCTAATGTGACCGGTCCATTTAGCACAGCAAAGCTGTGAAACCCAAGATCACAGTCATGGTCAAAAACAATTTCACCCTTCGACTGAGCCATTATCCACTTAACATTTTCACCAGAAATAGAAATCGGATAGGTGTTACTGTGCACTGGCAGTGCACAATCTCGGGATACAGTTTTATTTTTATTACCAACAATGCATGGTTTTATGTCACTTATCCTATTCTAGTCTAAGCCCCAGGTTCTCATTGTAAATATGACTATAAGTGGAGGTTGCTATTGCATCTGGAGCAGTAATGAGGGTGGGGAATTTACCACCTCAATACAGCATAGTACTGGAGAGGAAAATCATGTACTATTGGATGGTTAGATCAGTCTGCTGGGTCATTATTTAGAAAACGGAGTTGCCCTGCAGCAAATAGGGATGGGATAGCTTCAGTGTGAAACCAGATCCAGCCTGGAGTGATGGGCATAGCACGGCTGGTTGTCCCGGACTCATTTGTCCCCGGCTAATGGCCTAGCTGGCTCCACAAGTCCTCCCTGTCCATTATCTGTGGCTACGGGTGGAACATCTCTTGTTCTGACCATGCACCGACCTCTGGCAAGGCCGCGGACCCTGCCCTCATTATTTTCTCTTTCTTGTGTTTCTTTTGGAGAAATACTAGCTAATAATAAAGGTGATATTAAGAACACTTCAGACCCTCTCAGGTGTGTTGACTTATGATTCAAGATTCAAAGATTTAGTCGTCACAAGTATTGTACAAATTGCCTTTTGGCTACTCCAAACAGACCAAGTCAATTAAACTTCAGGGATATCAATCTGTCCAGTAAGGAAGCATAAGTGATTGTGAATCAGTGTCACCTGTTTTGGTGCAAATTAAAGTGACAACAGGTTCACTGGAGAGGCAACAGCAAGACAACCCTCAAAAAGGGAATGGTTTTGTGGTGGTGCAAGTGGTAGCCACAGACAATTGCTTTCTCCTCTTCCTTCCTTACTGATTCTTCTCTAGTTTTAAGCTTTGCTAGTGTCTTTGTCACAACTGGTAGCATGAGGCGGTACCTGCAGCCCATTCAGGTTGCACAGGCAGTCCAGCTTCTCCAGGATGGCACATCCATACGCGCCGTCACAAGAAGGTTTGCTGTGTCTCCCAGTTCAGTCTGAAGAGCATGGAGGAGATACCAGGAGACGGGCCGTTACACGAGGAGAGCTGGACCGGGCCGTAGAATGGCATCAACCCAGAAGCAGGACCGGTATTTGCTCCTTTTTGTGAAGAGGAACAGGAGGAGCACTGTCAGAGCAGTACAAAACGACCTCCAGCGGGCTACTGGTGTGCATGTTTCTGACCAAACTGTCAGAAACAGACTCCATGAGGGTGGTATGAGGGTCCGACGTCCTCTAGTGGGACCTGCTCACAGCCAAGAGCCGTTCAGCTCATTTGGCTTTCGCCAGTGAATTGGCAGGTCAGCCATTGGTGCCCCGTTCTCTTCACAGAAGATAGCAGGTTCACACTGAGCACATGTGACAGACATGAAAGAGTCTGGAGAAGCCATGGTGATGGTTATGCTGCCTGCAACATCATCCAGCATGACTGGTTTGACGGTGGGCCAGTGATTGTCTGGGCAGGCATATCCTTGTAAGGACGCACAGACTTCCACGTGCTAGCCAACAGTACCCTTACTGCTGTTAGGTACTGGCATGAAATCCTCAGAAAAATCGTCAGACCTGCAGTGGGCCCGGGGAGGTCATTTTGTAGGGCCCTGGCAGTTCTCCTCCTGTTCCTCCTCACACAAAGGATAATGGTTTATAGGCCTATTTTATATTTTTATGCTGCTTTGCTATGCTAAGATTTGAGCCACTTTTTTTTGGATGGTCATGGGTCATATAGTTTAAGAACCACACGTTTAGTGAGAGTGTACCGGATGTTGTTGGCTCATCTTCGCCAGAGCCTGCGGATGTCTGAAAGTTCTGTTAATCCCCATCTGACACTTTATTTGTAACAGTGATTTATCTGAATCAATATTCTTGGCAAAGATGCCGGCAGACTATTAGAGGGATGCCATTTCATTTTAGACTCATGAGCACCACCAAGTGTCCATAATGGAATGTACAGGTTTTCAAATATCTGGGATAAGTTTTTGACTTTTTTGATTCAGATTTTAAATGCACAAATTGCATTTGTAAGGAGAAGCTGTAATAGTGCAAATTCCTAGCGTGTCTGGCTCGTGCTCATAACCTTTGAAAATGACACGTTGTGCTTGCCAATATCCGACTCAGCCTCCCGGGATCAGAAGATGGATCCAGTAGCTATAGAACAGGAGAGCACCATGTGTGAAAGTGACCTTTGACCCTGCCAGTGGTTTGTGGGAGTCATTCACACACGTACATTCCAAGCTGTCAGGCAAACTGCGCCTTCCACCTATGCTAATGTGGCACACGCCATAGGAAGTACAGTTGAGAAAAGAGTGCATTTAAACGTAATCTCAAAATGTTTTAGCAGTATTTACCTTTTACAAGAAAATGTCTGTCAATGAATCATCTCAAAGAATTTGGCGAGAAAACATCTTTCACACAACATGTTTTCTTTTTTATTCTCAAGAGATTAATATATCAATTTGCAGTTGACCTACATTGTAATATTAGTGAAACAAATGAATAAATTCCCATTAATTTCACTGAAATGTTGGGTATCAGCCGATGTCTATGTGAGTTCTGCTCTTGAAAGGTACCTGTATATTAAATGCATACTCACAATTCAAGGCTATAGTACTCGATAGAAAATATAAATTACCACCTCCTATATAATGTGACAAAACATTTTTTGTCACATTATATAGGAGATTTGTAGATTTGTAGATTTTAGAAACAAAAAAGGTAACTATAGTTCTGGCAAGTCGGTTAGGACATTTACTTTGTGCATGACACAAGTATTTTTTTCAACAATTGTTTACAGACAGATTATTTCACTTATAATTAACTGGTTCAGAAGTTTACATACACTAAGTTGACTGTGCCTTTAAACGGCTTGGAAGCTTTGCTTGACATCATAAGAAAATGTAAAGAAATCAACCAAGACCTCACAAAAAAATTGTGGACCTCTACAAGTCTGATTCATCTTTGGAGGCAATTTCTAAATGCCTGAAGGTACCACGTTCATCTGCACAAACAATAGTACGCAAGTATAAGCACCATGGGACCCCGCAGCTGTCATTGGCACAGAAAGTGCAAATCAATCCCAGAACAACAGCAAAGGACCATGTGAAAATGCTGGAGGAAATGGGTACAAACATATCCATATACACAGTAAAACAAGTCCTATATCAACATAACCTGAAAGGCGACTCAGCAAAATCGCTATAAAAAAGCCCGGCTACAGTTTGCAACTGTACATGGAGACAGAGACCTTATTTTTTGGAGAAATGTCCTCTGGTCTGATGAAGCAGGGACTGGTGCGCTTCACAAAATAGATGGGATCATGAGAAAGGACAATTATGTGGATATATTGAAGCAACATCTCAAGACATCAACCAGGAAGTTAAAGCTTTGTCGCAAATGGGTCTGCCAAATGGACAGTGACCCCAAGTATACTGCCAAAGTTGTGACAAAATGGCTTAAGGACAACAAAGTCAACGTATTGCAGTGGCCATCACAAAGCCCTGAAATCCAATAGAAAATTTGTGGTCAGATTTATAAAAGTGTGTGTGATCAGGGAGGCCTCCAAACCTGACTATCAGGAGGAATTAGCCAAAATCCCAGCAACTTATTGTGAGAACCTTGTGGAAGGCTACCCAAAATGTTTGACCCAAGTTAAACCATTTAAAGGCAGTGCTACCAAATACTAACTAAGTATATGTAAACTTCTAACGCCCTGGAAATGTTATGAAAGTAATAAAAGTTTCAATAAATTATCTCTACTATTACTGTGACATTTCACATTCTTAAAATAAAGTGTGATCCTAACTGACCTAAAACGGAATGTTTACTACAGTAGGATTAAATGTCAGGAGTTGTGAAAAACTGAGTTTAAATGTATTTGGCTGAGGTGTATGTAAACATCTGACTTCAACTGTATGTAGATATTGCTTTACCATATGCTTTTTTTCCATCATCAAGCATCATACTGTAAGTTCGTTTCGCTCATGGCTTGAGGGCGTTCATCATTAAGGAAGGGCCAATATTGCACCAATAAATATTCAGTGTTATACTGTACGAATAACTGCAGCAATGCACTATATAACATTTGAGTGATTTTAACTTTCTTTTTACAATTTAGGATTACAAAAAGAAAGTGTATGTTGGCTATTTATTCTTTGATAAAATGCTATTGAAAACCATATTAATGCCTAAAATAATCACTCAAACAAGTCAGTATATTTATAGTGGAAGTTTACTCGTTGTTTGTTGGATTTGCCCAAAGTTCCAATCAGAAAAGTTTTATATTTAACAGATGCTGCACACAGGGCCGCACAGCAGTGGTAGCTAGACGTGTTGTTCTCCCGTCTATGAAATGATTCTTTCATACGTTTACATGTCATTAGGATATTAAGTAAATGCAAATACATATATCTATATAAAGCAAACAAGCATTAACAGAATTAGCTGTATTTCGCTGTTTTGGTGAATAACGTTCCTGTAGTAGCATAGCACTCTACGTTCGGCGGAAGTAATCAAACATCCTGAGATTTCTCTGGAAGTACGCCATGCACCGCCGTGCATAGAGCCTATTCCTTCTTGCTTACTGTATGTGTGTGATCTATAACTTCATTGTCAACTTTGCAGAAAAGTACTTCTTTGACCAAAAAGGCACCTTCATCTAAATTGTCCTCTAGCCCCTCAGCAGATGTAAACACGGCGTTCATCACCCAAATTATCTTTTGAGAAAGGCATTGCTGTGAATGATGCCAGCTGTTGGAGGGATATCATTCATTTCTACGGCAACAGTGGGACTCCCCTGTTGGTGAAGTGAAACAGCAAGTTGCTCTAATCTGCCTCTAGTGGCAATAAACTACTGTGGTAACTTTTCTTTTTTTAATCTCCTATTTACAAGTGGGACTAAATAGTCTATATTTATAGATATTCACTGTTCTTTTGTATTAGTGCATAATGTATTGTAGTGTTGCAAAGGATGGTCAAGTACTGTTCTTTGAATGCCCTGGATATCAATCATGTGCCATTCATTTGCACTACTCCGCAATTAACCCAGCACAATCTCTCTCTCTCCCTCTCTCTCTCTCTCTCTCTCTCTCTCTCTCTCACACACACACACACACACACACACACACACACACACACACACAC
>JAODLI010067410.1:0-14547 GCA_027575585.1 Percopsis omiscomaycus
CACATGGACACTTTGTTTAAGTTGGTACCCACAGATAGCATTTAGCAGACACAAAGACACACACACACACACACACACACACACACACACACACACACAGCGTAGGGACACACCTGTTGCTCCACGGCCACATCCTGAAGGCCCGGGCTGTCGCGCGGCGGACCTCGAATCCAGCTAATAAACTGGCCCATACTAGCTGTCTCTGAGCGTGTGTCAGCCTACTGCCTACTCTGTCAGCTGCAGCATGCTCCCAACACACAGCCAGGGGAAAGGGGAAAGGGGGAGGGGCTAGGAGCAGAGAAGGAGGGGCCATCTTAAGAGGCCGGGCCATAACTCTCTGGGCTATAAAGGGTGCAGCGCTGACCGTGGACTGACACCCACATGATGAAGAGAAACAGACACTGCTGCGCACACACACACACACAACCTACCCAATAACACATAAATAAAAATACAGTGGGGACCGGAATTCACTACCTCTCTTACCATATTTCTCTCCTTATGTCTCTCAAGACAATCAATTATCAACCCTTATTAATTACTTTCAACCCTAAGGACCCTAAATTTCCTTTTATTTTGAGGAAATTAAATGAATAAATGTGGAAACAAAATATTTAATTTTATTAGTTTGAAAATTAACTGGGAATGGACTCAGGACTTTTTAACCTCACTGTATATACACGTGAATCATAGGTATGTTAACAGTCTATAGAGCAACCAAAATGTCCATACTACCTATCAACCACACCCAATATTTATAATCATACACACCCTTACAACACACAGACAGGTTCATGTGCAGAAAATGGCACTAAAAGTTGCACAACAACCAGTGCTGTCAGATGGCCTGGGAGAACATAGGGAGAGGCTTTAGTTTTCTATTACAGAGAAAGGGAATGCGTACCACCACTTCTAACAGAACAACAGAACTGAATTCCTAGAGTGCAAGCAGTTAACAAAACAATTCTAGGGAGGATTCTGGCAAATTCAGAAAAAATAACAAGACAAATGCTGTTGCGAGAACTTGTGGTGTGGTTGTTGCCTGAAAAAAGCCTTTAAAAAGGAATGTTTTCCAAAGGGAGGAACAGATGTCAGGTTGGTAGCGGTGTTGCATTGTCACTAGCATCGCTCCACTAGACAAGTAATTACAAATTAAGGAGTGTAAAGTACAATTCCAGTCATACCTCTGCCTCTACCCTTGCAGCTCTTGGGCGGGGTGCACAGACAACGTAAAGACAATGCACTCAGTGTCAGTGAATCACAGTGATAGTCTTTTTTTCTGCACACTTAGTGTAAGCAGAAAATGGGGCGTTATGTATGGGGCATGCACGTGCTGGAAATGAGTGAAAGACAACCTGGACATGCTGTTATTTATAACCCAGACCCAAGGTAAATTATGACTTCACTTGGTAACTGCAGGGGAGACTAAATCTAGGACCACTGGCAGCACACCTGTAATATTATCCACAGACGGGGAGGAAATGAGTTGAGAGCATATGACAGAGCTTGCAATGCCTGCTGCAATAAGATCCTAGCTAGCTAGCTAGCTAGCTAGCTAGCAGGGAGCCACATGCCTTCTGGGGACGCAAACACATAAACAAACAGCAGTGAAATGATTGAATCTTAAATAATTAAATACATTAAAAGAAATACATAGATATATGATACTTAAAAACGTGTGAAAGCTAAAGGCTGATGGAAAATGTCATTATTTATTTACTGCTGTACCAATAACTGATATTTCATGTGTTGTATTCATTTACTATGCATCTCACAGCTGAGAGACATTTTGTTTTTATGTTTATATTGTAAGTTGTTCAGACATGAACCGGTAGACAGTATTTTTTACCTGTCACATGTAAGACCACTATGTGTCCCTATTTCAGTGCAGTACATCTGGTAATAAACATGCATGCTCACACCCTTTGTGCATCCACATTAAGACACACTCCCTGCTATTGCCACACCTTAGTGAAGCAAGGTGTTGCCTGGAACAGCCTGTAGAACAAGCTGTTGCACACTGGGAAATCAGATGACATCTTAGAACCTCCCCAGCACATTAATCTCACATGGAATTTTTTGTGGGGAGGTATACATGTTTTTGCCATCAGCTACCTATCAGGTTTGCATATTAAAAATGAAGAACCAATTCCTTCACCAACTACTGCCTTGTTGGTTCACGTTAACCCATTGCATTAATTATTTGGTTTCGTTCAGTTTAGTGAAATTTCACCTAACTGAAAATGTGTGAAGGGGTGTGTGGATGCACGAGAGGCTTATATATGTGTCTATGGGTGTGAGTGTGAGCATTTACCTTGCTAATGTATCTCTGTATGTACGGCATGTGAAACAGGACTCCACTGGAGAACCGACATGCATCTCTATATTTAGACGAATGTTGTATATCAGTCACCAATAATTCTGCGACACTAGAGACTATACCTCCCATAACCAGTGACTTCAGACATACATGAAGGACGTACGCTGCTACAGCACGTCCTTGATTTGACAGACCAATACGGTTTGGTTATCCTCCTCCTGCTAACCCACTGGGAGTACAGATTCACTGTATGTATACTGTATGTATAATGTACTCTTCACTACCTATACAAACACAAGCATAATCATATATCATATATCATATATATAATGGAGTGAAATACACTCTGGTAAACAGATGCACTATCCACAATATGGTCTTAATTAGATCAGCAATGTGAGTACCGGCAATTCGCTAGAATGATTGGGTAGTACTTTCTGCGGTACTGGGTGTAACAAAAACATTCTTCACTTTAACTGTTATCATAGTGGTGTTTGCAAGTATACGGTCCCAGCAATGTGAAACTACCCATGTGAATGAAGAAGAGGTTTTACAGATGTATATCTGGATGTATCCCACACCTCAGCAGCTGCAAACAACCTACAGACTCTAGGATCAGCTAAACAAATTTATTTCTACTCACTAGAGGGAGACAAATGCACACCTATAAATAAGTGGCAAAACAAGACATCCTGTTCAGTAATGCTCAACTAAAAGCAGGATTAGCTTTACCCAGATATTGAGCTACACATCCTAACACATTGACTCTTGATATACGTCTGATTTTTTCAGTCATCACGTTTGGCAGCCTATAATAATGTATAATAATGACTTTCCTCATGATGTTTGAGAGAGCTTAAGTCAGTACCTTAGCATGAGAAGACATAGAGGTAAAGTAGTTTGTCCTGCTACTCTGATGGACTCCAATTAGAGTAGGACTTGATCCTCCATGCTACACACACACACGCCATAAAAGCACACAAGCTTATTATAAACATTGTAAAGAGTTTTCCTTGATGAAGGTAGTAGGTTTAATCAAATGTTTTCCAGTGCAAGGCTGTGTATTCATTCCTATGTCATTTCAACATTAGGCTACACGCCCTCATATTTCAATACATGCCAGGACATTGGCAAAGCCTTTATTCCACTTCAGCAATCCTCTTCTCGTTTTTTAGAATTTTTAGAATTGTTTTCTCATCTATATGCTTCTATGTGTAAACTATGCCAACTTTTGGAGTGTCTAATTCGCATAACGCACCTTCTTAAAACGTCAAACCCCAAAACTCTGCCAAGATTTCAAAATGCCTGATGACATGTATTGCCACGGGGTTCAAAAGTATACATAGATGGATCGTTGCCAGGTACTCACGATGCTCATCCAATACGCTGCGTACGCCATTTGGGGGGAAACAACTGGTGTGTTGAGCTTGAGGTGAATCTACAAAAGTGCCTTGAAATTCTGACTTTACATGAGTTGCCACTCTTCTTGCTGTGAAAAATTCATACGTGAAGCGCTGTGCCACTCCCCATTCGTTCAGACATAGATAGGCCTACTAGAGTACATAGATTATAATAATAGATGATTATCACCAACGTGTGCAGCCTATAAGAGCAGTGGTAGGAGTTGTGACAAGTGGTCTTACTCCAGAATTATATTTATCTCCGCCTCTAACTTCCCAAACTACGTTATATTCCTAGGAAAGATCAACGATGCACCCATTGCGCAACCAAGATGTGATAGGTTACTGTAGCCTACTCCTCTGCACACAGGAACAAATACTGTATGCTACTGTAAGCACAAGGTAGCCTATATTTTAAGACAGCACGCTTTTAAAGTTCACTTTAAAGTATACACATTTTGTATTTGTATTGCACATATATGGGGATACATTACCATATAGTTTGATGTTTCTAATTGCGCAAATTCTGAAAAGCTGCGCCCTTCGAATAATACCTCAGCATGAAATAGACTTACCTCTGTTTTTTTATTGTGATGACCATGACTTCTCTTTTTGTGTGGCATTTTTCTGCAACGCGAAAAGGAATCCCCTTAAATCTAAGAATGTATCACTGTTCTCCTTGTGGGAATCAAATAGCAAATACGCCTATTACCCGTCAGCGCCAAATGACAAACTTAAAAATGCCCCTCCCGAAAACCTTTGCCTTTCGCTTGTGAAAGTGGTGTAATACGATGTCAAAACTTTGAGGCGTGTGCGTACGCACGTGTTTGTGTATTTTATTAGAGGCATTCCTTATTACATTTTAGGCTACATATCGAATGCAAACGATACTATAACTGTGGACGCTGTGCAGTAAATATATGTCTATATGTGAAAAGAATAGGTCTATGGTTTTATAAAACATTCTGTATAAATAGAACAAGTAGTCTAGTCTATTAGCTACATTCGAGTTATCAGTTTTAAACAACATATAATAAGAGCATGCATTGCTCTTAAAGGCTTGTCTGAACACTATGATTTTTTTTCTCATGACACGGCACGCCCTAACCTGACGCGCCTATCTTCTTACAACAGAACCATCTGTTAAGTTGTCTTTGGAAACTGTTTGAAAAAGGGCAGGCACTTTAAAAAATATATTTGGCAGGTTATTGGATAAACCATCTGTCTATCACCATCTAACACGGGCTAACGTCACACCTAAACCGCGCTAGTAGCGGCCAGTGGTTCCTCATAGGAAGCTGATTGATCCGAACCGCTGGTGGTTTTCTCCAAGTGCAAACATTTGAAGCCCGGCAATTTGGATTCTCGCGTGATCGTGATCTCAAGTCTAGCTGGTAAGACACGCCCTACATTTTCAGGAAACTTTGAGTCACCACTGACAAATTTATAAATATGCTCCTTACGCCAAACTAATTTTTATTGTACGACACTATGGTTCCCCCTGGTGGGAACTGCCTGATGTTCGCTAACTGGCCTGGTGTTTGATGTTTGGAAAAAAGCCTTGGAAGTTGGAACTAACATATTTTAGGTTTGTTTCAAATAAGAAAGAGATCATAATCGTCCATTTATAGATTTTTAGTATCAGTGTTTACGTTAATTTTTTTAATTTCATCTGAGTTTATTTTCCCAAACACATTGTAATTTTCATTGTTTTGCTGTGGGCTGCACAGGCCTACATTTCACATATAAATAAACGGCAAAAAAACGACAAAAAACAACACTTGAAATGGAAAAATGGAAGAAACTTTGAATAGTGTCCATCCATCCATCTGTCCTGCTGACCTTTTCACTTTCTGATAACAGACATGGCCTCAGCCAGATAGCACCACAACAGTAATCAACAGGTTCTCGGTGTAGCATTTTCAAAGTAATGTCAAGGCAGATGACACCCAATGACATTTTTACAGCTACTTACGATACCGGATGACATTTGAAAACATTTCAACATTTTTGATTATTTTACTTCTTCCAATCAAACCAGAGCTTTTCCCTTCCATTATCGTTCAGGAAGATTTTGCACATCATTCGAATACAAATTCAAAGCCGCATGAATGAGTTAACTGCAAGACAGAGGAGTGTTGATTATAAAATAATAATTACAAGGAGTTAAAGAAAACAAACAACACAAATGTTTTCACAAACTGAAACTGAAGGAGTGTTTTCAACTGATTGGCATTTTCACTTTGACACCTTCACCTTTCTATTTAGAAAATTGAAATTGAAATTCCATAGCACAGCGTGGAAATTATGTAGTCATTGGTT
Organism: Percopsis omiscomaycus; assembly: GCA_027575585.1. Taxonomy (NCBI): domain Eukaryota; kingdom Metazoa; phylum Chordata; class Actinopteri; order Percopsiformes; family Percopsidae; genus Percopsis; species Percopsis omiscomaycus. Next base: position 6,043 of record JAODLI010067410.1, read on the forward strand.
TTTAAACCCAGTCTTATGTTTAATGCCAGTATTACATCTATATGCAGCTTAACTTTACAACTTAGTGAATTTAGATTATATCCAAAGTGACTTCCAGTTAGTAAAATTATTAAATAATGAATCAAAGTATTACGAATGCCACTTAATACTTATAATTGTACTCTCTGTAAGTCGCTTTGGCTAAAACCGTCTGCTAAATAACGTTATTGTAGGCATACGTAATGTTTATTTATGGCATGTAGGTTTCAATATAATTCTGAAATGAAATTGGCAGGTGCAGGAGGCTACAGTGTATATTTTACACAGCAGCGTTGCAGTGCATTTATCATGGGTGTAATAAAAACTATATGGCTGATGGGTTTTCACGTGCAGAGTCATTTTGACATATTCAGTCATACTTGAATCTCGTCATTTCCTGTGCAAGTGGCTCCTCTGGCCTATTAGCATTGTGTTTGTGACCCAGTGTCCATTACCGGGGGGGTTTCCTTGACATAGCAGCTGGAAAAATTATGTAGCTGACGTCAGTAATTGGACCTGAGACCTCTTTTGATGGATTTGTGTGTGTGTGTCTGTGTGCAATAAGGAAGGCTACATAAGTGAACTATGCCCCTAATCATTCATTAGTGGAGGTCAGCTTAATGGCTCTGCACCAAGCATTACCCTTCCATAATGTTCAGTAAACCTCAGGTGATGTTTGTATGCTGTTAGGCCTTCAGCTTTGAAGCTGCATGTGTACGCATGGACCCCATGCCTGACTGAGTCCCTTGTCAAAGCAAACACGTGTTGCTATGGAGAGGGGGATTATACTGCAGATCAGACACAGAACTGTTTGCACACACAGCCAAAGTCATCGCTGACCTGCATAGAGCACAAATTTCTTATTTAAAATCCAGGGCTGCTGAGACTTTTAGAATTAAATATTGTTTATGATGAGCACAGTCTGTAAATGCTCAAGAGGTTTGTTATGAGTTAGCCAAAAAATCTTAAAATGCTCACTAAATCTTTGAAAAATGGCTGAACTGCCACTCCAGTGCCACTGTCAACGCGTTATTGTGCATACTACACCTGAAACACAAGCACAGTGACCCATTGTTCACAGCAAACAAATTAAAGAGCATCTCGTCCTGGCAATGTGTCTCTCATAATAGCCTTTATTAGCTGTCTGCAAACACCGATTGAAAAGGAAGACATTATTGCTTTCTTAATTGTCAATGTACCGTACGCTTTGATTTTATGAAAAGGAATACAAATTAAAAAGCCTTCCAAAGCCATGCATGTCAGAATATTCACTATAGCGATGACCAGTTGAGGACTATAATCGCTATCAAAAACTAAACTGCTTTTAATTGTGTTGTTTGTTTTCCCTTCATATATAGGTAACCTCGGATTTAGTCTACCAAAATTGTGTTACTGTAAGTCAACAGCTAGACGTAACTTCTGAAATCTGCTTTTATTGGTATCTCTTAGCATGGGCCAAGATATGGACCTTAGAACCTAAATATTACAACCAGGATAGTCTAGTGGTCTGGTTGTTGGTTGACTCCCAACCGGAAGGTTGTGGGTTCGAGCCTCAGAGTTGGCTTACTTGTAAGCATCCTTGAGCAAGATGCCTAACCCCTACCTTCTCCATGTAATTGTAAGTTGTTTTGGATAAAAGTGTCTGCTAAATTACCTTATTGCAATTGTCTCAACCATAGTAGCTAAGGTGTGATGTGTAATATTTCAGGTTTCTTGGGCTTCCAGGACATAGAAAAAGGAAATGTATATACATGTATTTAATTATTCAATAATTAATAGAGAATTAATATACATAATGAATAAACAAATAAATACTAACTGAAATGCTTCAAGATAGGAAATAGAAAAATAGCATCCAAAAAGACGTGAATAACCTATTGAAATCATAGGCCTATTCAACATAGGATTGAATAGCCTATTTATCATAAATTAACCACTTGAAATGCCACTTATATTCATAATCGTCCCTGGTATATTAATCAATCTTTCTGTGCATTTACATTATGCAAAGACGTGCGGTAGGTCATACTGTAGGCTGTGGCATAACCACTCACACAGGGAGCTGTCCAAGTGGCTTGGTGCTGAATCGTGCAGTTCAATCCCGCGGTGACGTGAGATTCCCAATGACGTCAGCAGCTCTCTCCTCCTGAGTGGAGACAGAAGAAAGCAGTGGACGGCACGGCAGGGAGCAAAATATCGTATCACTGCAGTCTTTTCATGTGTACGTTATACCATTCGTTTTCAACATAGGTCTAGTTCATTTGATGGAATGATGACTATGTGAGAAGAGATTCTAAAGATGCGCCACATAATGTTCTAAATTAAAACCCATTTTATCATGCGTCTTTAGAAAATATTATTCGTTTAGCTACGTCTTTACATAAATCTTTGTTTATAATTTCTATTCAATGAGATTGCCTACTTGTGGTAAAAAAATTGGCTATTTTTAGATGGGTCTTCTCCCTTCTGATGTGCTCCCGCGGGACTCGCTCTATCATCTTCCTACAGGTAGATGGCACGCTGACGTCATACATCGTAATTTGACGCATATACATCCCCACCACAACTGCCCCTCCCAAAACCAGTAACAGCGCGCATATCTTCCCTTAGTGAACCCATAAAGGCAAATAACGCGCAGATCCAGGATTTCTCCAGCTCGTCCACTTGTTTCTTGGGAAACAAAACAAAAAAAGAAATAAAAATTGGACAGAACGGAGAGCAATTTATTAATTCCCACTATATAACATTTACATTCTCCGTTTGAGCGTCTGGGCTGTTTAATATACGCTTACGTTTTTTTTATTCGGTTTAATTCTCTTTGAGATGGAAGTGAGATGTGGTCCAGCGGTGATGTGTTGTGTTTTTGTGATCCTCTGTTCCGTCGTTCCACGTTCCGTAGATGCTTCTTACGGGGACAGACAATACCTCAACGAATGGGCTGTGGAGATTCCCGGTGGGCTCGGTGCTGCCGAGTCAATCGCCAGAGAACTGGACTACGAACTGGTCCGACAGGTGGGTTAAAAAGCATTAATGCCTTTGGATAAATTTCGAGAAATCTTTATTCTGAATGTAATGCATCGAGGATTGTGTTGAAAGCAACAACCTGCATGATTTATGAAACCATTCAATAATTGTTTGTAGCCTATCTATGGCCATATTTGGATTTGTGAAATAATTGTGATATATAAGATGCAGTTAGCCTACCTTACCTACTCAGAGAAACAAAAAAACAAACAAAAATATGGAATGGTTTTAATTTTCTTTTTAAGTTAACAAAGCATCCATGCTTTAAACTGAGGATTATAGTAACCTGTTAACTGCATTAAGCACCTGTATCAATTACTCTGACAAATGTACTACAAACTCCTATAAATTTGCAGCCTTTGTCCACTGATAACAGATACTAATAGATGTATTAGAATAGATACTGTATAAGTGTAGATAATCGAATCAATCATACTGTTTACATTCATCTGACAACATATTATGCACATCATGGTTTTTCATTTGCCAATCCTTTCCAATTTATTTTTCCTACAATTTGTGTGACTAATGTGGTCAGGTACCTTGCTTGCAGTGCAAACACATTGGGTCTATTCTGAGTTATAGGGCAGTTCATGTACTCAGATGGTCAATGATTTACCAAGCTTTCGGCTATCATGACTTATAATGTGTGATGTGTATGTTCCCCTGCGTCATTCACTACTATGGTTCAACTTTTTTCTCTACAATGTATTTTTGTCTTTTAGCACCAACATTTTGTATTATTTGTTCTGACATCTAGTTGTCTAGCCTGTACAATTCTTATGTTGCATTCATGTAAAATACATACAGATCTAGATTCCAATCTGTACAATAGAACAACTTCTGGCCAGTATCTTGGCAAATGTAATGTAAAAATGTACAATCTCCTTAATCCAGTGTGTCTTAATACTTCTGCATGAATCCTATTCCCTGTAGTTACAGTAAAGATAGAGTCTATATCAGAGTTAACATGTTTGCTTGCCTAAAGTCAAGTGAGGTATTCATTTGAAGTAAAAATGACAGAAATTCAGTTCCTGAAGTGATGTTGTGATGTAATTAAGTAAATTTAATTAAATTAAATAATAATGAAATAATTCACTGTCTACAGCAAAAACAAACAAACAAAAAAGCTTTTAAAAGTCTATTAGGCTATTGGCCTGAAGAATATTATAGGAAAACATGACATGCTTCAATGATACATCCATTTCTTACAAGATATTCAGAAGACCTCGTTCTCTTCGTGTTTCGTAGATTGGGGCCCTGCAAAACCATTTCTTGTTCAAACACCGCAATCACCCTAGCAGGATGAAGCGCGGTGCCGATCACGTCACCAAGCGACTGGCAGAGGATGACCGGGTAAGTGGCTTGCTTCCGGCACTGTCCTACGCCATCTAACAGCCGGCTCTCAGTATCACAGTCAATCTCTTTGTTTGCTTGAAGGTGTCCTGGGCAGAGCAGCAGTATGAAAAAAAACGCAACAAGCGAGCGTCCCTCAGCCCGGTGGACAAGCTGTTCGACGACCCCATGTGGAACCAGCAGTGGTACCTGGTATGTCAAAAAACAAACCACACATTTGACTGGTTGGTTGACAACAGCCGGCAGTTGACAACAGCTTCAGATAAATATATTAGAGTGCTACTAAGAAAAACAATTAGAAAATCAACCATCAACAGAAGCAATCTATAAACACACCAAAGAAGCCTCAAGCATTATTGCAAGTGAAAGCATGAAGCAACAGTCTCCCTAGACTAGTCCTGTGTAATGACTGTGTTCTGGCATTGGCCAGCCCTCCTGGTAAGCCTGACTGCATGAGAAGAGCCTGTCCTCCCCTGAGACATAGCGCTGTGTGTGGGTGTGTGTCTATACGAGTGTGCAATACACAGACGCACACAACACAACATACGTGCACACACATTCACGCTCATACACACCTGCATTAACATGGTTAACAGTTACATTATTCAGGTGTCCTGAAGGAATGTGCACAAACATATTCTCGCCTTCACTAAAAAATGCAAAAAGAGCCATTTGGTTAATTGGTCACATAGTCTGCGTGGAGATGGAGTGGGGCGGACAGACTATAATCCAGTAGGATAAAATGAACACCATGTATTATTCATCCCGAATGGGCTGTTTTAACCCACTGAGGCCAAGCATTACGAGATAACATTAAACTGTCACAGCTGTGTATTCCTGCCAGGTCCATGACTATTCCACTTTCAATTAAATCTATCTTTAAAAGATTGAACATCGGAACAGCCACAATGAACTCCCTAGCTGTCCGGTTTACTCAAAGCTCAATCTTGGCCATAATCCCAGTTAAATACATTTCAGCAAGGGCAGTGATGTTACTGGATTTATTGCATTATCCAAAATATTTGAAACCATATAATCACCTCCCACGGAAACGATATATCCAAACAAAGCGGGAGGTGGGCGGGTGGGTGGTCACTGGGAATCAGTCACATGAAAGATTAGCGGCCTGGTCTAACTACACATTATTTAGCATTCATTCCAGCTTTACAGTGAGTTTACAGCATATACGTAAGCCCTATACACAAGTTGATATGCTGTAGCAAGACGTGCCATGACTCACCTGCCCACACATGGTATGTAATCAAGTAATCTTTTTGGACAGCTTTTATTGGTCTTTGAACACACGGTTGAAGTAAAGGCACTACGTCAATTATTTGTAACCTCTATTACGGTCAATCGTTTGTCACTGAGGTGACAGCAGCAGTGCTAATTTAATCAGAACAACTCTCAGCTCATAAAGACAGGAAGGTTATGTTTGTATTTGTGTGTGTGTGTTGTATTTGACAGCGAGGGAGGGAGAGAAATAGAGAGGTGAGAGAGAGAGACCATTATATTTACTCTGCTTCCCATTCTCTGTGCCTGCACAAACCCAACATGAGTCATAGGCTGCGGAGAATAAGAAGGTAAATTGACATGAATCACTTGTTGCAATCGCTTGTGGAAATGGTCCTAAAGGGACATTTATTATATTTCCTCATAGGCATCTGGGTGGGTCACAAAAAGTGCCGGGAAGTCACAAGTTAACCTAAATGCGCCTGATTGGTCAGTGTGCCTGTCAGTAATGGGTAGTACGCAAGGACCAGTGCATTAAGGCAGTGGTTTTCAAAGTGTCGGGCAGCAACTGGCGTCACAATTTGGTGCATTAAGTATGTACAAAATGTACTATGGCCAAATTAAATGGAAGACATTTTTTAAAGATACCAATTGAGGGATTAAGTATTTCTCTGTAGTACTGTAGTCTGTAATAGGAAGATTTCTCATAAAAAATGGGATGAGGTGGGAAGGAAATCAATATGCTATGCCATTTAGATAAGGTTTCACAAGGAGGGAATGGGCCCAATAATGCGTAAGCACGTGGTCAGCAACAAGGGAGCTAATAAAGAATAGCCGTGTGGGGGTAGAGAACTAAGGAGAGGATTCACACCATAAGACATGAAGGATCAAACCAGTGGGGGGGAGATATGCGAGCAAGTAGAGAAAGAACAGATGATAGAGAGGGGAAAGAAGGAGAGAGAGAGAAAGAGAGAGAGAGAGATGGGACAGTGAGCGGAATGCAGTGTCTCTACCAGGAGTGACTCATTGAATGGCTGATCACATGATCACAGTGACTCAAACGCTAGTAGCTTCAGATTCCCCTGTGTGTCTGTGTGTCATGCAGGGTCGATACTCAAAAAAAGTAACGTATTACATGTTACTCGTTACTTTGAAAAAATGCATTACTTTCGCCTGCCAACATGCATTGCCACATAATTGCCAGTTAACAATTTAACGTTAATCCTTACATATGCCCACAAATCAGCAAAAATTCCTATCCTAATAAGGAGGACATACGCAAGATATTTCTTTTATGCTAATACCACAAAGCCGACAGCAAAGTTGGTAAAAACCAGCCCAAAGAGCACTGAAAAAAATCACTACATAATTGTTTGATTAGTAACTGTAATGTGAATTTAGGAACAGTAATACGTTACAGACAATGTAATGTGATTACAGTAATGCGTTACTTTGTAACCCCCAGAACATGTCATGGGATCACTTTGTAATGTATGACAGAGGTGACGCAATGGTTCCCACTGCCCCTTCCCCACCAGTATCCAAAGGGACATAACAGAGTGTATAATTACATCATTACAAATGATAATGACGGCCTAAGGAACTATGGAGGTGCAGTACTGGCGCCCCCCACTAGATGGCAACATATTTTCCTTACAATTACGAAAATTGCTTTAGGAAAATTATGTGTATGTTTACTGTGTGCCAGTCTAAGCATGCCTCAGCTGCTGTCACATTCAACAAGTGAGCCATTTTGGTCTCGTGCCAGAGCTGTAGCTCTGGCTCTGTAGCTGTTCAATGGTCGAGTGTCAAAACTTCTCCAAGCAAATTGGTATTCAGCTATAATGAAATAGTGTTACCTAGTTTGCACATTGGCCTGGAACACTGTTAGAGAGTGAGAAAAGAAGGGGGGTGGGCTTTTTCAGTCAGGGCAAGGGGGAAACATAGGTTAGTGCTTAGTGGTTAGGGTGACTGACTCCCAGCTGGAAGGTCCTGGGTTCATTCCCAGACATTGCCTCCCTGTAAACATCATTTAGCAAGATCAAGTCAAGGCAAAACAACAATATGACGATAGTAAAAAGACGTGTATATTACACAGCCACTTCAAAAGCCAATGCTAAACCTGATAGGTAGCCAGTGAAGAGAGGCCAGGATAGGAGAGATGTTAGCAGTCCTGTTAACAGTCTGGCCGCTACATTTTGGACCAGTTGCAGGCGGGATAGGGAGGACTGGCTAAAACTGAAATGAAGAGCATTGCAGTAGTCTAACCGATTTGAGATAAAGGCATGAATTACTGTATCCTGGTCTTTTTTTGATAGGCATGTCTTGACTATCTGTCTTGGCTATGTTTCTCAGGTGCCCTTTACTACTGCATTTATCTGCCTGTTTGAAGCAGAAGGTAGAGTCAAAGATCACAAAGATTTTTTTGTGTGGGGTTTAATATGAGACGAGAAAGGGCCAGGTGTTTGGACAAGATTGTTGACAACAGGGGGGCCAAACAGTATCATTTTTATTTTTATTTAGCTGCACAAAGTTGTTGGCCATCCAAACTCTGATATCGTCGAGGCAGGTTGAGAGTGTTGTTACCGAGTCCTGGTCATTTGGCTTAAGAGGTGTCTAACCCCTACCTGCTCCTTCATACTTACTAATCGTGCTCACTGTAAATCGCTTTGGATAATAGCATCTGTTAAACAACCCAATTGTAATTGTAAACAAATGAGGATGAGAACAAGATGAAAAGCCAGCCAGACACAAAGAGGCGAGAAGTGAGGAAAGCAATTTCTGTGTGCCTGTGCATATCTATGAGAGAGAGAGAGAGAGAGAGAGAGAGAGAGAGAGAGAGAGAGAGAGAGAGAGAGAGAGAGAGAGAGAGAG
>JAODLI010067432.1:0-14545 GCA_027575585.1 Percopsis omiscomaycus
GAGAGAGCGAGAGAGAGAGAGAGAGCGAGAGAGAGAGAGAGAGAGAGAGAGAGAGAGAGAGAGAGAGAGATTCAATGCTTATCTACTACATGGTGGTGGGAGAAATTTCCTAATTGAATATGGTTTAACATTCTAAAAATTGCTCACATGGGCCACATCTGATAGCGCCGGTCAATTTCCATGTGGACCTCATTTTTCCGTCTTTTATTACATAGATTATTCCAGAGGTTATTTAGAGATTGTTTTTGTGTTTGTTTCCATTGTAGGCACTGTTTTTACTGCGGAAGATCCTCAGAGCAGTTAGAGTGAAGTGTTTGATTAGATTCGACTGAGAAATAATTGCTGTAGGCGGAAAAGGTGGCAAAGAGAGGTTCAGGTTGAAATTGGACGGATTTAAGGCTGGTACAAAGGATATATTGTCTTTCCGTAGGAAAACTTGATGAAGTAGATTCAAAGACACAAGGCCTATGAACTTTATACTGTAACATACAATTTGTTGTACTGCTTTTTTTCTCACCTGATTAAGGCCCCTTTCACATACTGTATAGTTTATACAACATCATACTATGTTGTGCATACTGTATGACATGTACACATGTCGTACATGCATGCCTATAGCCTATAATATACTGTATGTTTTGTGTAGGACATCATAAAAAACATATAGTCTATGAGTACTAAAATAGAATATGTACAACATACTATATATTGGTACACTATTGTAGCATTATAGCATACATTTTTTTACTGTGAGTTGGCTTTGGAAATTCCTAATATAAATGTAGGTCTATGTAGGCCTGGATACTGTGGGCACATAACCCTAACCCTAAATATTACAAAAATATAATGTTGACTTTTGTCTATGTCTAATGTATAAATGTACACTGCAGAAGATTTTGCCTGGGTTTAAGGCCAAGAGAACACCACATAAAGTCAGTTTCCACCCTTGTGTCTTTATATTTTCTCTCTCAAGTTCAAGTAGATTTTGTTATAAAACACTAACAAAATATAGAGTGAAGGCCAATCTTTCATTACTTTAGCTTGCTCAGTATGTTTTATTTGGAGGATTAAAAATGTATTAATTTGAAGTATAGTTCATATTGCTATCAAAGCCGGCTGCACAAGCTTACAGTATTTGTTCGTTTTCTTGAACCCAAGGCCCATGAGTACTCAACTTGGTCTACTGAACATATTTGGTACTCCCCCTAGTATGTAGTGTATCAGCATTGGCCCTGTCAGTGTTGACAGCATGAACTAGGCCTACCACATGGAAACATCCATTAGGCTACATGTTATGGAAGTGGTCTACATCAAAGATTAACCAATGATATATGAAAGATAAATGTGTATCACTATAAAGGGATCCATATATTTTAATGGTTAAACAACCTTTTAAAACCATCCTTTTGTGAACAGCAGTTGAAATTACATAATTTGAGCATGAAATGACAATGGTGCCATAAATTGTCTACCGATAATTCTTTGAAAAAATATTGAATATAGATGAAGTCCATAACTATGTTACAGGCGAAAACTGTAAATGTCATTTCCTCAAAGAAACACATTAACTGCTCATAATCGTTTGAAGCCTCTGGCATGCATAAATTCCGTCCTCTCAAAGCTTACTGATAGTATAGCATCTAGGGGGTGGAGGACTCATACGTTGTGTGAAATCTCCCTCTAGTGGCAAAGCTATGTAACCTCACCATTCTGGACATGCCAGGGTTCATAGATATGTTAGCAGGAAGTTAAATATCAGGTTCTCCAAGAAAATATAGGCACCCCATAAACATGCATTGGACTATTTAATGCATCTAATGAACAGCCAGTTTAAAACAAACTTCAATTTCAATTCAAACTTGTTATGTATCAGGGTGCAAAGTATGGTGTGATTTCTTATTGTGCTCTTAGGAAATCATATGTGACAGTGTGCATTATCTAGTACGGTATCATTATTATCGTTATCATTATTGTATATCATTATTTTAAAAACTCTCCAGGATAACCAGAAAGTACCGTAAAATTTTCTAAATTGACGCCTATTCCTTTTACTAGCCTGGTGTGGCTACACGTTTTGACAAATAAATGCCTGTCTCAATTAGACACCTGGGGCCTATTCCATAAAGCGTGAAGAAAAGTGGGGATTAAAGTCCAAAACCAGACTTGAATGAACGTAACAAATCAGTCTGGCTAAAGTGGTTCCATAAAGGTAAATTCCAGTTCATGCAATCAGACTAATTCCAGACAAGTAGTTGAAGTAGTCAGAATAATTGCGTGTGCATGCTATTCTTAAACAACCCGAGAGGTCGAACATTGATAAAATCGATACACCATGGCAAAAAGCAATGGTAAAGAGAGAGTGGTGATTTTTACGGCCACCAAGCAGCGTTTAAAGTTAGAAATATTAGAAATATATGACGAAATCCACCACAATATAACCAAAAAACTTACAGCTGCCATAAACCAAACAAGAGAGAAAGCCTGGCAATAAATTGCTGATTGATTGAATGCTTAATGGGAGTCAAATATAACCTAATTAAACCTTGGGTACTATATACATAGAAATAGAATAGAATAGAAAATATCCTATACAAGAATAGTCAAGTCAAGTCAAGTTTTTTTATATACTGTAGCCCTTAATCATATTACAGTCTCAAAGGGTTGCACGGGCCCAAATTTTACATGGAAACAAATGACACCCTCTTCACCTATCCCATCGGGCAAGGAATTCTTGGGTTAAAAAATGGAAGAAACCATGGAAAGGAACCACAGAGGGAGGAATCCCTCTGTGCACATCAGCAGCGTCTCCATCGCAGGGGCAGGAGATATGGTTGTGGAGAGAGCTAGCCATTGTTGTCCATGTAGTGTCCAGGTCCTCGGCAGCTTCTCCCCCTCGGCGACACTCACAAAGAAGAGACGCATGTTAGTGGGTCTAGAGCATAACCATGCCCTTAGCTATGGCTGATCAAAAGCCGGACTATAAAAATAGGTTTTAAGTTTTACTTGAAGGTCGCTACAGTTGTAGCACACCTAACCTCAGCAGGTAGGGCGTTCCGGAATACTGGGGACCAGTATGAGAAAGCTCTAAATCCTGCTGATTTCTTTAAAAAAGAAAAACTTTAAGGATGGATAACAAGCCTGCATTCTGTGAGCGTAAGGCTTGAGATGGTACATATGGTATCACTAGTTCAGATAAATAGTGAACAGGAGGATATTAAAGTTTCATCTGAGATTAATTGGTAGCCAATGGAGATCAGCAAGGATAGGAGTTATATGGTCAAATGTTCTAGTTCTAGTAAGGATTCAGGCAGCAGCATCCTGAACCATTGGAAGACTTTTTATAGTCTTTATAGTCTAGACGCGATGATATGAATGCATGAATTAGAATCTCTGCATCACTCACAGATAGAATTGGTTGAATCGTTGCAATGTTACCGAAATGGAAGAATGCAATTCTAGTAATATTTTTAATGTGTAACTTGAAGGAGAGTGTATTGTCAAATATAACTCCTAGGTGTTTTGGTTTGAGTTACTCTGGATAATATTGCAGTTGTCAAAGTTAAGAGGGGTGTCCTTGAATAAGTGTCTGTGCTTGGCAGGTACAACAATTAACATCTCAGTCTTGTCAGTTCACTCCCTTCTCTCGAGAACCTACCACTCATGCAGGTAGAAATACAGGTAGGTCAGGGTAATTTCAAGACCTAATCTTGAAATTACGTTCTCTTTGAAATGCCCTCTGTAGCCTACTCTGACAGCTCCCTCATCCACCACCTCATTAATGAAAGGACACGCCATGATTGACGAATAACGATTTTGGGCGAAATTTATAAATTAAAAGCCTGTCCCAAATATAGGCAGGGTAAGTTCAGGGATTGAAGCAAATACAAGCCTGGGCTTTTATTTGAAGTATTATTGTAATTATGTTTCAAATGTTCTTCATTCTAATGTGTTGTAACTACATACTGTATATCCACAGGATGGGGCCTATAGATCAAGTAAAAACAAAAACCTAAAATAATGTATTTGTACATTACATTTTGAGCATGATGTGTATTACCATGCTTACTTAGTTACTTACTTACTTAGGCTACTTACTTACTTACCTGCAAGACCATCCATTCTTACGCAGTCCTATGGAGGATTTCCAATTGGCCAATAACACATGGTTCTGAAGATATTCCCTGTGGCAATAAAGCTATTAAATTGAATTGGTGATGGTCATTCTGGATTTGATTTTGCCACATAAAAATGTTCCATTCACAAAAGCTCAAATTCATGCTAGTGTCAAAATCAAATACAGTACTCTGCAAATGTTTTACGCCGGTGTGAAAATGCTGTAAAGATAGAATGCTTTCAAAAATTGAAATTTTTATTTTTTTCAAAATGCAAAATGAGTGAACAGAAGAAAATTCTAAATCAAATCAATATTTTGTGTGACCACCCTTTCCCTTCAAAACATCATCAATTCTTCCATGTACACTTACACACAGTTTTTCAAGGAACTTGGCAGGTATACTGTTCCAAACATCTTGGAGATCTCTTCACGTAATCGCAAACAAACTGGATGATGTTGACATCAGGGCTCTGTGGGGGCCATACCATAACTTCCAGGACTCCTTGTTCTTCTTTATGCTGAAGATGGTTCTTAAATGACGTTGGCTGTGTGTTTGGGGTTGTTGTCATGCTGCAGAATATATTTGGGGCCAATCAGATGCCCCCCTGATGGTATTGCATGATGGATAAGTATCTGCCTGTAGGTATCAGCATTGAGGAGACAATTTATTCTGACCAAATCCATCTGCAGAAATGCAGCCCCAAACTTGCAAGGAACTTCCACCATGCTTCACTGTTGACTGTAGACACCCATTCTTGTACCACTCCAGCCCTTTGGTGAACAAACTGCCTTCTGCTACAGCCAAATATTTCACATTTTGACTCATCAGTCAAGAGCACCTGCTTTCTTTGTGCTTCTTTAAAAGAGCTTGGACAGCATATCTGGAAACCCCTGTCTACCTTGAAATTTCTGCCTGGGAGAGACCGTGCTGATGCAGTTTAACTTGTTGTCTTGTCTTGTTGCTGTGCTCAGTCTTTTTTTACATGTACATTTACAGCATTTAGCAGATGCTATTACTTCTTTTACTTTTGCACAGTAATGCAGATCTACTAGAACAGGCTACCACAAAGGCAGCAGTCTCTATCATATCCTTATAAGATTAAAGGCAGGAAATGTCCCTCCTTATATAGCAACATGTAGTTTTACACACTGGCCAGATACTTTCACAATAAGTTAAAATAACACTTTATGGTTCCCTGAAAATGTATGTTGTGTTACAGCAGCACAAGGGGAAAGAAAACAAATATGATATATTAATTTATTCAAATAAATCAATATATACAACTCAAACGTTACCACTTTAACTGTAGGCTCAATGTTGATAGGCATCCACTGACATTACAGGTAATAGAGTGACCCCTACTGGCTATCTGTGAGTATAACATTCATTAAAAACATACAATTATTATTGTTACACAACGCGAATATGCATTTCATATGTTGTTAAACAATTTAAAATAGGTTAACATCATTCCTAGTAGGGTTGTGTGTCCAAGGTAATAGCCTACGTGCATAGTTTACAGCACAATACAATATATAGTAAACTACAACTGCAAAATTGGTATAGGTGGGGGATCTCAGGCCATCCATCATTTATGTGAAAATATAGTCTACAACCTAGGGGAATCGGGGAGCTTTGGAATTGCTTGCCATAACCATAGGCTACATTAGGTTAAGTAAACACGTACTGGCGTCAAAACCAGGCGAATTGCGACCTATTTAGCATTCCATACGCTAACTTTGTATAGGGAAAACTTCCAGAAACACCTAGGGTAGAGGCGAAGCACGTGAAGCAGCCCTGCGGTGTTAAGATATAAGGTATCGCTGTTGCCACTTAGGCGACGCTATAGGTTACCGTAAGTCTAAGTTCCGACTGGCGAGTAGGCTAAAACTTTCATTTGGCTATGAGGAAAAGCTGTGCTCTGTTGCTGACACCAAACCAACTAGCGTGCACGCACGTGTGGCCCCCGTGTGTCTGACCCATAGACTGTATATATAAATGGTCTGACCATTAAGAAGTAAAAAAGAAAATCCCGTGTTGACAAAAGTTTATTACAAATATATTGTATTGTTTTTTATAAATGATTATGCTTAACTAAAATGTCAAAAATAATATAAAAATGCATTTATTCTAATATGGGTCTTTTTAGACCCACTTATGGAAGAGTGTAGGGTCCAATCACTCAAGCATCTTAGGAACAGTCTCACTGGAACATACAGAAGTTGGCTGATTATGTGGGGGGGCAAATATGCGCCCCACCCCCTGACAAAATAAAAAAAAATTTTTACAGCTACATTATAGCTACAATATGAATATGCAATAAATCAAAGCTTCTGTCAACACAAATAACACACTGAGCATAACATAAATGATTGCCACTCAGACTTCACGTGGGATTTCTGACAAATATAACGTAATAAAGACATTGCGTTAGTTGAATACGCCCGTGAGCACCATTGTTGGTCGCTGGGTGAATGTGTTCCCCCTAATTTACTTTCCAGGTAAATTAGGGGGGGGGGGGGTCCCCCATAATTACGGTCTTCTGTGGATAATTACGGTCAACTATCGATGGTATAAATGGTTAGCATAAGATTGCGTTAAGAGCATTAAAATTGTTTAAAATGCACTGCGTTCAAACGTTATTAACACGTTATCTTTGACAGTCCTCATTTCCTATTTATGTGGGTAATAAATAAATAAAATATCACTTATCTTTATTAACAAAGATAGGCATACTTCTCAAATGTTGACCACTGACTTTTCATGCATTCCTAATTCGTATGGTTGGCAGATGCCATTGTGCCAATAATAGTTGCTGTCCATGGTTCGGAACAGTGGTGGAAAAAATTGTGTCATTGCAATTGAGATTCTCTAACAGTCTGAACCACGTTGGAAACAATGTATCCAACATTGTTCATGAATGTGTAAGAAGACATTTGTAAGAAGAAAGGAAGGGAATTACAATACAACCATACCATACAACTTTAATAGGTAAAAAGTGGCAATGATTTTTTGTCATGGTTTCTGGGCGTGGTGGGCTGCCCTCTTGTGGAGGGTTAAAGGTTCTGTAAAGCAAATGTTAGATTTGAAAGGCTTTTCTCATCATTTCTCATCATAACCGAGACTACAGAGATATATAGAACATTGGATCTCTCAACTCACACCTCATATGAGGTATAAATATTTGACATACTTAACATAACATACTTTTTTACGAATTACAGGATAGTATAATGCTCAGCTGTACAGTCATGGAACTCGAAATTGTAATTAATGTAGCCTAACATTTTGTTAGTAGACGCACATTATATGCATGTTTTTGATGAGGGCGAGGGGGGGCGCCAAATCAAATGTGTGTGTGTGTGTGTGTGTTTGTGATAGGGGCTACTCTGACGCATAGTGTATTTTCCTATGGCTACACGTTATGCAATAATTTACTGGCTATGATCGAACAAATAACTACCATCTTATTAATAGCCATACTTTATTATTCGTAAAAACAAATGCAATTCTTTGTAAGGTGGCAGGTAATTTGGTTTGTATAACTGACGTAGTGTCTACCAACAAGCACCCGCCTGGCATAACGACAGGCGAGTGCTTGACAGGCAAGAGTCGGGAACGCGCATGTAGTCACGGCGTGAGCCACGCGCCAAAACGTCGTGGTCTCAGTACTGTAGAGTGGGCTAATACGCGTGCACTGCTGAAAGCCCACCACCATTGTTGCGTCTGTCGTACCATAAACGCGCAAATCGTGAAGATGTAGCGTAGACTAGAAGTGCAGTTCTCCAGATTGAGTCTCGACTCCACCTGCCTGCGTTCACCAGTGTTTACTATAATGCAATCACACCGAGACAGTGGTGCATTAAGCCTATAGGCTGCTGGATGTGAAGATTGTGAAGAAGAGGCGGTAGGCTAGTAGAACTCACAACGCATTGTCCACGGACTGTTAGAAAACATGATGTGTTTTTATTGTTTTCCATTCGCCATACTCTCCCGCTTAAAATCCAAGATTCCACCGACAGGGCGTTAAGAGATCTTTGAAGACGTTCACCCAACAGCGACCAAGATGAAATTTCCAACGGAGAATCCAAGAAAACCGGGAAATATGAACCCTCCACCAGGTTTGATTATTATTATTGTTATTCATACTTGTATTTTTATAATACATTATAAATGTTGTAGGCTATTGTGTGATAGTCTAGGTGAGGTAAAAAGGTATAGGTAGGCTATAAGGTAAAGACTAAAATTGTTATTAGCCTACAGTTTTGACATTAATTATATATAACACTATGGCGAAAGGTCATCTATAAGTGGTCCGTGTATAATGTTGAGGTTGGATTGAGCTGGAATAGCCTACACCACAGGAAAGACCCTTGCTGCAATCCTCTTGTCCTAACGTAATTATTCAAACGGGGGGAGGTAACGATGAGGTAGTTCGATTTCGTGGTTAATTTAATTAATACCATAACGCACACATTTTCTTTTTTTAATATAAATCTATAGTGACAAAGTAAAAGACTCCCTTTAGTTTGACGCTGTGGCCGATAGCATTACCTCACACACACACCCCTCCCATCTAAATCCCTCATGACAGTGTATCACGTCGTCTCACACCATCATGACGGCCTGTTCAACCAATGCAGGTGATATATGTCTCTGTGTGTACATGACCTTCTAAGGAGAAATGACACCTGTGTTATGATCTAGGTCTATTAAGTCAAGTGTTGAACACACAGCTCATTGAAATGCACTGCACCTGCCTCAACAGTGTAAGGACCAACTCTCCCCATTGCAGCTGATTACTGGTTACATAAATAATCCATGATTCTGTTCAATTGCAATACACACGATATAAAAATCATAGATTGTACAATGAAAGCTAAATGCAAATGTTGCCATATAAGCTCAGAACTGTTTGCCTGTGTTGTCTTTGACACTTAGAATGAAAGTGGTTAAATCCACCATTACAAAAACCTGTTGTTTTGGTTTAAAACTCACCCACTGCATTACCCTCCTATACTTGTTGCGCTACTCTCTACCCCCCCCCCCTACAGTCATGCCCTTTTGTGGTCAGTTGTTTTTCAAAATATCCATCACAATTTCAATTACAATTGTAAAAATATCAAATTAATAATATCAAATATAGCAGACATTTGGGGAATTCTAAGACAATTGTGTAGTGTACCTTTAAGATGTATTTTGAACATGTAAGAGCCCGGAGCAGCAACAAATATTCTGCAGATTTGGACAGAAGAAAACATTTTCTATGAACTGCATGCAGGGTTTATGAACAGAGACGGGCCTTCTGAAGGAATGTCAACGAGTAGCACATTCTGTTCTCAGATATTCATAATAATAGTGTTTTATATAAGAAACTCTGCAAGCATTTAAATGGAAGTGACTAGAACTCCAAAGTGTAGTTTGACCAAGCATAATACCACTGTTTAAAGCTAGACCTGGAAAAAGGTACTGACCATAACATATAAAAATGTGAATATGTTGTGTTAATTTTTCTCTTTTCGCGGTCTTGAGTTGAAGTTTCCTTACCCAAAACATCACAGCTTGTGTTGACTCTATGCAGTTCACCTGTTGCATATCAGAATATCACACACGCACATTGCCGTGCATGTGTGTCTACTGTATCTGTGTGACAAGTTGTCCATGTCTCTATCCCCACAGTGGAAGTCCAGACCAATATGGTCCCTCCCAAAAAGGTTCAGCCAGGCATGCTTCAGTCCAGCCTGGTGCAGGCCAGCGTGGCCACCATGCAGAACCCCATGGGATGCAGCCTGCCGCGGCTCTCCATTTCCTCTCGCCCTGCTAGCATGGTGGCCAGCATGGATGGGGTGGTGGACGGCTCAGCGACCTTCACAGTGATGAAGTGGAAGACGGTGTTGGCGGTGTTCGTGGTGGTCGTAGCCTACCTGGTGGTTGGAGGCCTGGTGTTCCGGGCACTGGAGCAGCCCTTCGAGAGCAACCAGAAGATCACCATCACTGCAGAGAAAGCAACCTTTCTGGACAAGCACCTCTGCGTCTCCCCGGCTGAGCTGGAAGCTCTCATCAAGGTAAGACATGCTTTCTCACCGGCCGTTGGTCGATACTGGAGCTTCGCTTCAGCCCTGGATAAGGTCCCTAGTGGGGAGTCAAGTCTACTGGAACCTGAGCTTTATATCGATCAGACACTATTCAGGCCTCATGCCTACTCCAAACACTGGCAGCCATCCAGGATATGGATGCAAGCTGCACTACACTGGTGTTAAGTGTGTAATATCAAGTCTGTCAGGTTTCCAGAAACCTTGAATGTCTTGGAAGTCCTTGAAGATGTAAAAAGTAGAAAATCTCAGAAGATTTTGATCACCAAACAATTTAAATACAGGGTAATTACCCTTACTCGTGTTAAAGGGTTTTATAGTGCACCCAGAGCCCCCAAATGTCCTACCTCCGTCTCACTGCACTAAAGTGCACATGGCTGTAGGGGGAAGGGCAGAGAAAATGTGAGCATATGAGTGCTGTATGGGGAGGAGTAGAGGGGAGTGCCAGCCAGTCAGCATTCAAGTGTGTGGGAGGCATGTGATCTCTGAGTTTAAAACAAAAAACATTTTGCATAGCTGGTTCCCACCACAAGAGTAATTCAAGACGCAAACTTAGGAGTGTACCTTTAAAGTTGTATTGCACCTGTATTGAACAAATAGCGAACCTGCGGCCCCACTTTTGACATCAGGCTGTCAAACTGGTCCCTGTCCAGCCTCAAATATCTCTGAAACCTGCCATCATCCAGCCGCAATTCCTGCACCAGACAGTGATATTCCCTGAGCTGCTGACGGGCTGGGAGAATCGGCACAAAGACACCGGGTGAAATGTTTGTTTGCTTTGCGGCCCCTCACCATCTCTGGTCTGCATGCATAAACTATATGTGGAAATACCCTGCCTAAAAGGGAAGGTTGATATATTTTCATATACAGTATAGACACATCCAGGTCAGGATAAGGAATACATTTGATCAAAATGTTGCTAATTCGCAAATTTTTCATTATTATTTTCAATCCAATTGATTATCGATATCCATACATACTGTATGCATACTTTGCAGTCAATTAACTCATAATGTGTTTTCAATTCTTTAAGGTACAGGGTTATAGTTGGTCTGTACAAGGAAACGTCATGGTTGGCCAACCTAAATCATTATTGGCTATGTTGTCTGCATTCAGCAGAATTCTGCATTTGTCACAGTTAAACACAAGTTAACCTGACAAAAGCTCTTTCATCTGAACAATATTAATTATAACAGTACAAAGGACATAAATGCTTACGCTTACTAATGCAACCTTATGGTACTGTTGTGGATTTGCCTGCTGATGTGGAGTTTTACCCCAAAGTTGGGTATGGTAGTGTAGCATAAAATTAGTGGTAGCAGGAGATTAAATACATACATCATATAGTACGTACACAAAATATTTTTTTAAACTTGCATTACGGTAATTTGCTGTGTTTAGTTTAGTTTATATTATTTTACTGACGTTGATGGAATTATTTGTTGCATTTTTTCCACGCACCCATCCATCTACAATCTTCCTACTAATAACTTATATTATCATAAGTATTTCAAGCCAGATCTGTAGTTTGCTGGGCTATTATATTAATATTTCTTTAGGAAACAGATAGTCTGTAGGCAGTTGTAGAGGTTTAATATTGACTAATTCAACAAATATAACAAATATATAACAAATATAAACTGAATCCCAGAGCCAACTGTTCATACGAAATGTTGTTTCTCTTACAATACCGTAATATTAATTTTCCCTCTTGCATAGAATTATTCATAAATTCTTGGTTTAGTAATGTGACTTGTAGTAATGTGCAGTTTACAAGTTTTTGGTAAGAGATAGGTCAGGCATGCCCTTGATGCTTTGCCTTTCAGCCCGTGACACACCTATCCCTCACACCCTGAGAGTGGCTCAGCCACACTGAGGCTCCATCTGTTGAGCATGACGTCTGCATAGACTTCAGTGGCACCTGGTGCATTTCTCTATTTAGCCCCTGTAGTTCTGTTCAGGATGATTCACTATGCAGAGGCGTCATTCTTGATTTCTCAGCCATAACTTTGTGTTTGACTTTGACCTTGATCTCATATAGCCTATTAGGATCCCTTTGGGAACAATGAGATGCAAGTCAAAAACCTAGATAGATCATTAAAGCTGCATTCATTGAAATATTCAAAATGTTATTATGGCCTCCTGCTATCAGAAGGTTTCATTGAACATCTAGTCTGTTGTTATTTAATCTTTTCTACGTTGTGTTGTCAAATACCAGTCCTTTGCGTAGCTCCGCCTATGCAGTATCCGGCAGCCTATCCGTATGCCCCCAGTTACTACCTTATCTTCTGCCATTAGTTGAGTTTTTTCAAAGACAGTTGACTCAAGGCAAACTGGCAAACATTCCACACGGGTGGAAGGTCTACTTCTGCCCTTTAATGGTCAGAAATTAATATAAGCCTACCTTCAGTATTTTTTGCATTTGTGAGATTTTGATGCATTTTTTACTATGCCGGGGTGCTGGAAAGGAAGCAGAGACCGATTATTAAACCTCAGATACAGGAGAAACCATGTTGATTCCGTCCTGGCTGTAGAAACAACAATTTACCATGGGAGTTTGCTCATCAAGTCTACAGGTGTTTTGTGGACACAAGACCTGAGAGGTCTGGTGGCGGGTGCTGTAGGACTATGGGGTCCCAGGCTCTCTCGGCACAAGGTCAAGCTTGTTACAGGTGGGTGTTAGACTCTGTTTGTGATTTTCATGGACAATATATCAAGGCGCAGCTGGGGTTTGGAGTGTGTCCAGATTGGTGACCTCAAGATGGCATTGCTGCCCTTCGCATATGATGTGGTTCTGTTGGCATCATCAGGCTGTGACCTTCAGCATGCACTGGGGCGGTGTTCCGCCGAGTGTGAAGCATTTGGATCAGCACCTCCAAATCTGAGACCATGGTTAGGGTTAGGTAATGTTCCCTCTGAGTGAGGAGTGTAGGTGTCTCGGGGTCTTGTTCACGAGTGAGGGTAAGATTGAAATTAACAGGCGGTGCAGCGGCTGCAGTCGTGCGATCGCTGCACCAGATCGTCGTGATGAAGGAGCTGAGCCTGAAGGCGAAGCTCTCAATTTACAAGGTGGTCTACGTTCCAACCCCCAACTGTTGCCTGGATCTTTTGGTAGTGATCGAGTGATCGCCCCCTTGGCGTCTCTCTGGGGGGGCTTTGCAGGCACATCCAACTGGTAGGAGACCCGGAGGGACCAGATTGGGGGGTGTATATCTCCTGGCTTCGGAGCGCCTTCGGGTTCCCCAAGAAAAGCTGGTGGAAGTGGAAAAGACTGTCTGGGCTGCGCTCCTTTGCCTGTTGCCACCACGACCCAGACCCAGATAAACAGCAGCTAATGGATGCACTGCATGGTAGTCCAGAATTGAAACAGTAGCCAGCTCAGCGTTACTCTCATCTTTTATCCTAGACCTGGACATTTTGACTGTCAATATCTTGTGAATGGACTATATGAAATGGCAGTGGAAATTTCATTAGATTTCAAAGAATGCTGGTGTTGTCACTTTGCAAGGAGGTTGCAGCTATCGCCCTGGGTGTTACTGTCACGGATTTAGCTGAGGATCCAAGTGCAGGGAGGCTTGGAAACAGAAATGCAGGTAAGCAAAGATATTTACTGGCAGGGTCGAGGTACAAGCAAGGTTCAGCAACAACATCCGCAATGGCAAAGGTACAAAAGGAGAAGACAGAAATCGGCAAAGGCAAGCAAACAAGGTCGGTAACTAACTAGCAACACTTTAAGAAAACAACTAACATGTGGGACTAGAGACACGGAACAAACCAGCAGCCAAATAACAGGAACACAGGGTTTAAATACACATGTGGGGACACCGGTGAAAACAATAATCAAATCAACACACAAGGCAACGGTGGAAAGAGAAAACCAGGACCCGAACAAAACATGAAACACCAGGAAAACACGACCAATAGAGTTGGGAACAAGATGTTTCAGTTACACACTTTGTCCAGTGACTGTCAGTATAATGTAATTGCTTCACTTGGTGGTGGAAAAGCGAACCACTTAATCCGTCATCTATGATAGTGCATCAACCATGCTAGCTAAATCATAAAGCTCTCATTTGATTGTTTGCTGTGTTCCTTTTCCCTCCATCATTGTCATTAACAGTATTGTGAGGCTCGCCTTAGGGCTGGGGTTGCTAATGCATAACATTCAGTTATAACTGTGCCTCCCTTTTTCTGAGAAGAGTTCTAATCAGCTAGTTATCTGTTTTTACAGTCCCCTTAAACATAAGTTTATTATTTATTATTTTTTCTTGCAAACCCATAATGCCTATTTGTCTGTTGGACACAAATTAAGCCTGTATGTGTTAAATCAAGACAGGA
>JAODLI010067442.1:0-14544 GCA_027575585.1 Percopsis omiscomaycus
CACACACACACACACACACACACACACACACACACACACACACACACACACACACACACACACACACACACCTTACCCAGGGAAATAGGGTTATGTGGGGTGTGCAGCAATCTCTCCCCGTGTGCTGCGGCCAGATTCTTGAGCTCCTGAGACAGGTGGGAATACATTTCCTTCAGACCAGACAAACATAAAACGAGGGGGGGGAAAAAGAGAGAGAGAGTTATGTTTCCTCCCCAGCTCGGTGTTTATGATTTAAAACACAAATGCAGCAAGGGGTGCGGGGGTGGCTGTATAGCAACATGTGAACCTAGGAACTCCATAGGGGGAGGAGTAGAGAGACAGTCAGGACTCCATACCAAAACAACTGTTATTTTGATTTATTTTTTTAACCACCAAGGGGAATTTCTTTAAGAAGAAAAGAAACGAGCAGTGTCCCTTTAATCCAGTAAACCCATTACTGCAGGCTTCCTCTGCCTCCATACTTCAGCACCGTGGCGAGCCACGACTCAGCTAATATTATCTCACCGTACGTCCACACACAACGCGCCCCCCTAGGGAGGTGTTTGCTCACATTATTGTGCTCCACCTTTGGGATCAATTAGGAGGGAAGTGGAGGCGGGCAGGGGGCGGTGGAGTAGAGCTTTCAGACTGAGTTTATATGTTGGAAACTGTATGGAAGTGCTGACAGCATATGCCTGGTGCGGAATCCCTGCTGAACAAGAATCGGAGGAGGAGGGGTTTGTTTGTACTGGAGGAATGGTGGGGGGGAGTTGCAGAACAAGAACAGAACGACATGCGTTTTTGTTGGAGGCTAGATAGCCTATGATAGGATGAAACACGTTTTTTTTTCTTTTTCCAATGGCTAAACAAGTTAATTTGTAACTTTGTAGTCATAACTACAACAACAAGCGACAACCATTTCCATGTGTGTCAGTCCAAACAGCACAGCGCTAACGTTAAGAAGGGGTCGGGTGTGAAATTGTTTGGCCGACCACATGGCAAAAAGGTCTTGCGCATCAGTAACGCATAGTCGAACCAACAGGAATCAATAACCCTGACAACGCCGGGTCATGCGAGAGGCTGGAGGACTTCTAGACCTAGTGCCGTCAAAAAGAATGTTTGTTTAATAGCATATATAATTCTATAAAATATAAATACATGTCCGTTCCATTCACTGCTGCTATATGTTATGCAGTTCATAGTTTGTATAGTGTGGGGGTTGAGGCTCGCAAAGTTAGAAACCCACTGGTGCAGTGCATAACATCAGAAGAGGACGATGAGGAGGCTGCATTGTTTGCATGGGAGGATATTTTGGAGAGTCGTGGATCAATTTTATGTTGCTATACCATCCCCCTCACTCCACTGAAGTCTAACTCCACTGGTCTAATATTAGAATGCTGTCTCGATGCACAAAGGAACACACACACAGCCATACCGCATTATCGACTGTAAGTGAGTACGACAAGGAACAATATGGCCGCGTATACTATTTAATGTCTTCAGGAGACATTTGTAAGAACGGTTACAAGTCCACATAAAACTTCAATTAGTTACATAAAACATTATGATATATTATAAAACGTATATTATGACCAAATCCATGTTGTTAGTCTGGCAAAGTTTTTGGGCGCACAAATAACACGTAACTGCCATTTCAAAACTTAAACCCCTAAATACCCTACAGTTTGGCTGTAGGGCAACCAAACAGAACTAGTTTATCAAACATTGGCCCTCATTCATGAAATGTGCGTACGATAAAATTTGATTTTTGAATTATCTTACAATCATTTCACCGACAGAGCTGGTATTTGTCAATATTATCTTTGTCGTATCTTTACGATCAAACTCAAGTCTGGTAAGAGACCGTGTAAACCAACGTCAAACAATAAGATCGCAATAAGACCATCATTATCAAGAAAAACAATCATAACAGCCTCAGTAAAAAAAATCTTTCGTTTTGACAGCCTACACTATTACAAGCAAAGCAATTAAAAGTAATAGGTAGACTAACCGATTAGAAATGTGGTTAGGTTAGATGCTTAAGTCACCTATTTAAACAAAGCTTTGGCAGTCATCAATTCTGAATTATCAGGAGAAGAAGAAGTCCTCCAGCCGAAAAGTGGTAGTGTTGTTCCTTCTTTATTTTGGGTTCCTCTGATTACAAGTTGCAGTGAGTATACCGACATTTGCTGGCACACAAGTGAGCCAACAGTAAGTAAAACGTAAATGCCTAAATGCCCCTTTGTTATGTCCCTGGCCTGCCCCCTAGTGGATATAGCACAGGCAATGTGTGTGAACAATACTGCTCGTGTAGCAGCCATTGGGTAATCAAATTGAAACATGCTTTCACCTTTAGTGTGTGTGTGTGTGTGGGGGGGGGGTACCTTTCTTTCTGCTAGAAGCTTCTTGTAGCCATTGGCTCCCATGGTGAGAAGGGTGATTAGAACATCAAGAGACGGAGAGGCAGATGCTCGACCTGGACACATAAGGCAAGTCATTCTCGATCACCTCTTACTGTACAACTCCAAACAGCCCCTTTGCTAGGAAGCTAAATACAACTGGAAGGTTGGAACTGGGGAGCATAATTTGAATTTGATATAACTTTCTGGATTTGTTGTGTTATCCCCTCAAGCGGTTTTCAAAGAATAAATAAAAGGCAACACCGTCATAAATACCAACCGGGGTACATTTGGCTTATCTCCTGTATGAAGGACTCATCAAAACCAGCGATTATGGCGCCACCTACTGGTACCATGAAGTTCTTGTCCAAGCTTTGCACAAAGGCGTCAATTCTGCCAATACGAGCCCCCTGAGGGAAGATACACAAACTGTATAGTAATATATTTATATTTTTAAGATGAAAGATTTAAGGACCACATGATTTAAGGGTTACGGGTAGCAACCTGTTGAATAAGGTGCATACACTTGGATGACTGCACACCATAGGCATTGTTGACGACGTGGGGGATGTTGTATTTGCCACACAAAGTTGACAGCTCCTCAAGCCTGCAAGACAAGGGAAGAAAACCTGATTCTTACTTAACCACAATATGCAAACCAGGATGTTCTCCCATTACATCACACAGTGTTTGGCATGTTAAGCACCAAACGAACAAACAAGGCTTTCATAAATAAGCAGCGAACTGAATCCTTATGCCACTAAAGTAAAAGCAAAACTAAAAACTGATATTAATAAAGTATAATTGCAAGAGTCCAAGAATGCTACTTAAAGCACAGTAGTTAAAGCAATCTGCCATAACTACAGGTAATTCTGTGTCGGTAACTTAGCAGGAATGAATACTTAAAATAGTTATTTCATACCGACAGACTCACTAAAAAGGTAGATGGCAGTCATTTTTTTCCATGTCCATGTACCTACCTGTCAGGGACCCGTGGGGCAAAACAAGATGTAGTGGAATGAACGCAAAGGATGTTCTCAGCTCCAAGCTCCTCAATCTTGCGCTCCACTGCCTCGGAGTCGGTCCGCAGTTCATCGCCCTCTAGAACATTCTCCACCACCACGGGTTCGAAGCCTTGACATTGTG
The DNA here is from genome assembly GCA_027575585.1 of Percopsis omiscomaycus. Classification (NCBI taxonomy): domain Eukaryota; kingdom Metazoa; phylum Chordata; class Actinopteri; order Percopsiformes; family Percopsidae; genus Percopsis; species Percopsis omiscomaycus. The sequence continues at coordinate 3,546 of JAODLI010067442.1, forward strand.
AACAAACTAAATTATTAGCAGGTAGGGCATTGGCTGTGGATGGGTGCGTCTTAGTCAGAAATGGGTATTATTATAGAAATGGGTGTTAATTAATTAACAGAACCAATGAAACCAAATAATTAAGAACTGTTGAAAGCAGTTTAAACACCTGGCTGCATCCCCGAACCAACCTCTAAGCCAAGAAACACATTTGTCAAAATGTGCAGTTTCTGCCATCACAATAACAAAACAAATCTGTGCCAAACACCTATACAAATGTTATGGCATTAAAATACAAAAGACTGGTATGGGATCCCAGGGTTTTTACCAGCACAAAAGGAATTTTACTGTTAATTCTATTTTAACCTGTTATTCCTGCATATTACGTTATGTTAAAAGTAAAAGATTGGGCCTTTAAGTTGCCTTTAAGGTGCTTTTATATTACAAGGTAATATATAATTTGGAGGGAAATAACAGAAAACTAAGCTATGGCTAATAGTCTGTGTGTGTGTGTGTGTGTGTGTGTGTGTGTGTGTGTGTGTGTGTGTGTGTGTGTGTGTGTGTGTGTGTGTGTGTGTGCCCCGTTACCTGCGGTGATCATGGCTTTGAAGCAGGACTTCTGGTCGATGCGGGGCCAGAGGATGTAGCGGGCCGCGGGCCTCCGGTGGCGGAGAGTCAAGAAGCACAGCGTCAAGCTCATTCCCGTTGCCATGGGAACCACGAAGCAGCTCGCTACACTCCGCACGCCTGTTCTCCCAGAAGATATGTCACATTTCTTTTCCCCCCCCCACACCCAAAGAGCAAATGGCCTTCATATATATTCAATGTGGGATTATCTAGTCGGCCCTACACACCTGAGATTTTTAAGATGTCCAACACAACAGAGTTGGTCAGCTTGTTGAGCAGGCTGGATCCTGCGGCTTTGGGCTGAATAGCAGCTATGTCACCTGACCGGCCGATGCCATGGATTAACCTGTAATGCACATAGGACATGCTGAGGTACGTCAAAAATGAAATTACACCACGAAAGTGTATGAAAAAAGGGATACATGGTGGTTTGCCTCGCATTATGCTTTTTAATTTTTGCATGCACCTTTGTGGTATAATTGTCTTATTTCATTTCATGGACCTGCCCACTCCAGATGCACCTGTGGTTTTTTGGTAATTACTGATACTTGTGTCTCTTCACGTGTGTGTATGTATATATACACACATATATACATACTATGGCCCTCATTTATCAATCTAGCGTAGAAACCAGCAGAGATCTGAGCACAGAAATCATCTTACAACAGGGTTCACGTGTGATTCATTAAACCTTCTTATCTCGTCAACCCCAGCGTAAGAATGATCGGACGTTGATCAATCTGGCGGCTGAAAACGATCGTCATTTAAATATCATGCCCCTGAATGTTCTCGGTTTAGAGACCTCGTCCCTAGAATTTACAATGAGGTCATTTAGCAGACACTTTTATCGAAAGGGACTTACAATTACATGGTGCTATTACATGGAGCAGATCGGGGGTTAGGCATCTTGCTCAAGGATGCTTACAGGTAGGCCAAGTCAGTAACAATGTGTATTTAGTGGTCTTTGACTTGTTGCTAATGACCAAAATTCCACCTGGTCTTTCAGCTAGATAGAAACTAACCCTGTCCTTTTCGCACACAAGAACGCTAATGTAGAACGTTCAGAAACCTGTAATGCCTCCTGGCCACCAGGCTGGATGCCACTCGGCCCTCCCGCTCTCCAACGCCACAGTTACCCAGGAAGTTATTGCTGTCCATCACAGCTAGCTCATTCAGGAAGAGCTCCACGGTACTTTCGCTCCATCCTTCCTCTGGACACTTTCCCTTTAAAGAATTTTTTCAAATTAATATATAATATGGTTAATATTTTATATGGTAATAAGCTTATGGTAGCTATGGACTATACTTGTTCCAGTAACTGTCTGATGAGCTGCTCGTGGCTGCGGCGTGCCTGTGACCCCTGTCTGATGTAGGAGGGCGAAACTATCTTCTCACTCAGGGTGAAGTTTTCACTGTTCATCTCAGCATAGGCTGTCCAGGACATGACATGACATCGTGTTAACATGAATCAACTGTTTTCAGGTTATAACAGCACACAAGGTTTATTCACAAGATATGTATGTGTGCCTTCAAGTCAGCCCTTGTATATATATATATAATTCAAATAAGGACTTTGTTAGATGCGACTTACAGTATGCCTGATTATTCATTTCAAATGGCTACCGTCGTGAAAACAAAATAAACATCATGTTTTATCATGATTCAAAATTAATGCAGTTTACCACTTGTATCGATCTGTACTGGTAGATTGTTGGTAATGCATGAATGTCATGTTCACGGCATGGCTAGATTTGTTTACTTTGATAGCACGCTTGCTAGCTACGCTATCATTATGCTCCCACTTATAGAAGACAAACGAAACATATCAGAACCCCGTTTATTATTTTATTCCATGTATGAGACCTGTCTTCTTACCTGTTTACATCTCCTTCTATGAGATTCTTCTTTGATGTCCTATTCAAGGCAATTTCACTTGTCCACTTGTCAAAAACCGCTAGGTTGGTTTCCAGATAGGCATGGTTGGGTGAACTACGGTGACGTCGCGTGACATCATCACGTGATACCAGCCAGATGCAATACAAAGCTTTTATTTTGAAATTCTTCAGGTCTACTGTGTAAAGTGGAATTTCCGCGGAAACGTTCTTCTTTTAATCCCAGTATCCCACCCTTTCTGAGGTACAGGCCCATGTGGGGAATTCTGTAGTAGGCCTATTTCACAATCTATCTAAATAATTTATTGGTGGAAACCGAGAGTTACTCTTTAATTTCTTTCTGAAATCTGCTAAGGCTATATATTCATACTCTGTGTATATAATATAGTGATATTATATTATTATTATTTAAATTCTACATCAAAACTGTCCTCAAACTGTTCATTAATTATTTCACAAAATAAAATATGAAATGAAACATTTAAATATAATAAAGTTTAATGTCTTGTTATTTACCAATTTATCTTTAGGCCTATTTGTTTGTATCAGGTGTAGTGTGTGTAAGTGAAAATAAAACAATTAGGAATGTAATGCATTTTTTTGTTAATTGAACATTGTCAAATAGCAGTAGGTCTAATTGGCTACAAGGATTAGTCTACTTCATCGTTAACCAAGGAAAGCTATACAAATGTGTAAATTGGAAACATTTTTGAACTTTGAAACTCTTCACATAAATCACATAAAAGCCATTGAAGTTGACAAGCAAATAACATTTTAACTCCAAAACAGTTTGGAGTCACCACGAAATATTTAAAATAAATATATATAATTAGATATACAGAATAATATTTACATATATTGTCGAAATACTTTTTATTAAATGTGATAAATGTTTATTAATTCCTAATAAACATGTCGACAGAATCGATGGTAGTAGACTATGCTAAAACCTTACAGTCCATGTAGGCTATTAAGAAAACATTGTAGCTGCTTATTTTTCTTCTGCACCATTTCCAATATTTCTAGCATATGAATGTAGACTACACAGTGAGGATAGGCTTACAAAATAGGCTAAAGTGATGCTGTGTGTTAATTTAAAAATACAAAATTATTATATTATTATTATTTAAAAAGAAATGTGCGCACACACGCACACACACACACACACACGACACAACGTTGCTGCCAGGGGGAGGAAAAGATGGCAAGTCAGCGGCATAGCAGGGCTTTCTGTTCAACTGCTATGCCAACATCTTGCCACCCTTACTCTACCCATTTCCCTTCCTGAATCCATAGATAGGTAAGCTATATTGTATATCTCGCAAATATCAGAGTCCAAGACATAGCCTACAAATACACATCCCATACAAATCTGAACTTACCTGAGGCCCACCTACGAACACACATGTGGGTGCACATAGTTAATAGATTATTTAAACATATAGGCCTACACACAGCTGGCGAGAGAACAGGTTACGTATCAAACTTACCTGGGTTCTAGACATCCCACTATCATGGCATCCATTCCTTGTGCAAAAGTGGGAAACCAGAGGAAGGGACGGGTCTTTAACCGTCCATTCGAATGGGAGCGGATTGATTTACTCACGCAGAGGTAGCGTTGGCAGCACAGGTGTGGCCTGGCTTCCGTCACTACTCGCGCCCACTATAAAAATAAATTGGGCTACATATGAGCGAGAAAAATCTTCGTGGACAACGATGCTTTCCAAAATCCGACCACGTCTTTTGAATTTTGAATTGTAAAAGTGTATAGTCTGCAGTTCAGAACCCCACAGGCTCTGTGAGGAACCTAGGCCTACTGCTGTGCGTATAGGCTAAAATGCGTAAAAGTGCACGGTTGTTGTGCTATTAAGATAAAGTGGCAGATGACAGATGTGGGAAACAACTGCCAAAAGCCAATTTGCTGACCCTCACTCAAAAAATCACTGCAGGATCGTGTTCATTAGCAAGTGAATCACAGGGTGATTCAAGAACAGTCTAGACAAGAATGTCATTCAGAAACCGTTCCAACCACTTTTTCCATCATATTTTCTGCATTATAAGCTACATCAGTTTTACAGTCTTGGCCATTTATCTGATGTGCAGGGGCCTATATTTATATTTATATTTATTATTTTTCCACACACACAATTAATTTCACATTTATTAATTTCACTGTCTAGATCTACCAGAACAAATTATAAACTTTTTTACTTGGACCAGAGATATGTTCTTCCACTCTGAGAATTATAGCACTTTTAACTACAGGTAAATTCAAGGATGTAAAAATTCAAGACCACAAAGCCAGTGTAGCCTACTGAATGAACTGTCCTATATATTGCCATTTAACATAAAGCTTTGTTCATTCTAAATTATCGTGTCTGGCATTTTGCACTTTACAAAGATAAATGCTTAGCTGGTAAAAGCTGGTTTTGAATCTCACAATCAAGATGGAGCTTGATTGTGAGATTCACAAAGGATGAATTCAGAATAATTCAGAATAATTCAGAATAACGATGACTCACTTCCACTGTAGTCCCACCTGAGAACTCCTACATTATACCTTACGGTTAGACACTTACAGTAGTAATCCATCAAACCTTTCCATAGAAAGTATATTGTAACCTTTGGCGTGGTTACACATATAGTATGGCAAAATGCCATATTTTAGTATGTCTGTCTTTGTGAATTACAGGAAACAAGGTTCCGTGGTACATGTTGAAAAAACAACACTGAATCTCGGAGCTGAATCACAGAGCTACTGAGGGGCGCTGGGAACCACTGCAGTCAAGCAAGTCAAAGCACATCCTTCAAAAAGCCTTGTGTGATCTAACTCTTCAGGGTCATTGTCATGGAGCGATGGATACGTCTGACCCACTCATCTATAAATCCGTTTTAGTGATAACTGTCCCCTCTGGTTGAGCCCCCAGAATATCCTTTCTGATTCAGCTAAGATTCACGTTAAACATAGGTTACTTCTTGTTTTCAGAAAGAGTGAGTGACCATGGTTTTGCTGAGTCAACAGCAAGCACACCCTAACTGCAACCATACTGTATGAAGTCACCGGATAAAGTCTGTCAGAAGTCCACATGCTGAACAAGCATAACCTTACACTCATATGGAGTTTATTAAGTTATGGTCGATGAGTTAGAAAGTGAGCTGGCCCCTCATAAAATGTGAGAACGGTGGAAAATCCCTGTTGACAATGACAGACAATTGACTCAGACCTTTCAAGGAAAAATAACCAAATATAGTAAATCAGAAATCATTCAGTCTTTTAACAGCAAACTAACTTACAATACAGGCTAATACATTTAATAATAACAATATTAATGATGATAGGGCTAAATAAATAAGTAAATCAATAAAAACTAGCCTAACCAAAAGCATACTTTGTGTATTCCTCATTGTGTTCATTATCCAAAGATAATCTAAATAATTTAACATTTCAATTCAATTCCGTTTCCCTTTAACCATCATCGGCGTCGCCAGGTCATTTTTCCATGGCTTCAGCCCCGAATGTAATTTTAAATGTATGCAACACAAAGATTAGGTGCAGTTCAACAACAACAACACAAATATTTTCTGAATGAATTCACGTGACGTGAAGTGACGTGACCTCACCCCCGTATTTACCAGCATAGGCCCTATGCACTACGCGCGCGTACAGTATGTGCGTGTGAGGTTAGCTTTAATTTGTGCATTGCGCACTGGTTCTGAGCGCATACGGCAACTTATTTTACTTGTGGTAACACTAACGGCCCAGTGTCGAGTCACGGTCCGCCACACACACACACACAATCATATAGCTACGTCCTGAAGAATCTGAGCTCAGCCCCGGATGTGCCCCAGTGCAGCTGACGCCCCTGTTAACCACTAATGTCCTCCACCCCCTCACACAGATTTACAGTAGATTAGACCTGTATACCTAGACTATTTATCTAATTTCCAGAGAATTGATCTCATACAAGTTATGGTTAAAAATCACATTAGGCCTACATTTAATAGGAATTTGTATGACGGTGCCATGAGCTCGTTTGGATTATTCACATGAGCTCAGAATTCTTAGAAAATACACACGAAGGCTAGTCCTATTTGCTTTCGATTCTGAAGAAAGCAGTAGATTCGGTGACATTTTCAGTAGGCCTTCTTTTATCCGTTAGTAGACTGTCGGATGCCTAGTCCTTCAGACCAAAACATTAGGCTACTACCTTTCGGTAAGAAGGGCGTCCCACTATCACCGATATTATGGAGGAATTCGTGCTTTGCACTGTAGCCTATTGCCTTCGCTAATGCTGAAATCTGTTCGTAGGAGATGAAGATTCTGCATTTACCAAACTTTGAACCATTGATTTTGCGATTACAGACCATACACGTGTCTTTTTAAATGCAGAAATTCCAACATTAGCAATAAAAGCCTAACCTGAAGACATTTTATTAGCGCCAGAATACATTAGTCCATAATTAGGTTTATCACTAGGGGGCGCGCTAATCCATCATTCATACGCCAGTGGGCCAATTAATTTTAGATACGAAAATATAATAAATTACTGTAGGCTACTTATGATTGCGTAGATATAATTACACATTTCTACTGTATTGTTTCCGTTGTAAATTAGCTTGGAATGCAATTTGCCTGCAATGATATGCTATAGGCCTACACTAAAATATCAACCACTATAACACTAGCGATATTTCTGATCATCTTGTTCATTGAACAACAAACTGACGGGCTATCCCACCAAAGCTTTTTTGTTTCAAAATGAAACAAAATAATTATACCATCCAATAAGAATATCTAAAAGTCTTTATGCAAATGGTTAATAATATGATTGATTTCAGGACTCCAAGTAGGCCAAGTAAAAAAATAAGTGCCCCACACTGTGAATTACTTTACTGTTTTGAACAAATATCCAGGTTATGAGAACAGAAACATAAAAAAGGATGTAAAACACATGCATCATTGTTGCATATTTTGATTATATTTATTTGTTTTGTCATATTCTGTCTTTACATAAAGAGACTTCTTTTACACTTATAGAGTATATGGTTAATTTGTATATGTATATATGTACACCTTAAATAAATCTTACATGAACACCAAGAAAATAAAAACATTTACAGTGCAATAATGTGTATTAGTGTTCAACATGGTGGCATACCTTAGAAACCCACACCCAAAGCCTAGCTCACATGCTAAACCACGTGGTTTTTGCATTTTTTTTAAGACCACCATTAATTAATCACCATTAATGCCCACACAGTGTGGAACTTCGGAGGACGAAAAAAACTGAATTAGAAGTCTTAATGGAGCTCCTGGTGCCTGTGGAGCTCTGGTGAATTTCAATGCATACATACTCACACTTGACAGCGGTCGTAGAAGTGGCCCAACTGTAGAACAGCAAACGTGATATGCTGATCTGTTAGGTTGAGGGTGTGCTATGTTGCAAGTAATCTATGTGAAGATTCAGAAAGGTACAGAGGAAAGGAAATATGTACTCATTGATCACGTGGGGGGACTGCAGGTTTTATGGTTATAAACAGAGAAGAACAATTGGATGCACTAGTCATTTTACAGACACTGCTGTTCTCAATTAAGTTCTTATACCTGGTGTTTACATGATAGGGCAGGGATTCATTTAATATGGGTACAGAGGGTTACCTAAACATCTGTTAACCTTGGGAGATATTTGGTTAATGTGAGGTTTATCCTTTGTCTGCCAAATCATAGGTGTATACATGTTGATCTGGGAGGATGCAGTTGGGTCGTTAAGGCCTCAACCTCAACTTCCGCACAGGGAAAAAGGTGCGTTTATAGTATGCTGAATACTTAGGAGATGTCAAGAGTTGCTCAAATGACATGTTTTGTACCATTCTTTTGTTATTTGCTCAATAAATACTAAGTTATTATGGGACCGGTATATCATTCCTTTCTCTAAAAAAAAAATAAAAAAAAAAAATAATAATAATTATAATAAAAATAAACACATGAACCATTTTGCTTTGTTACAGGTTTGAAAGGAATGGATACGCTTAAAAAAAGGTATATTTACAAAGTAAAATCAATGAGAACTGTGCGAGTCCTTTTTAATGGATGCATAAAAGTGAACACATATAATTGGTGTAGCTCACCTGTACAGTCGATGGGTAACCAGCCCAAATTCGTTCACATGCATTTTTCCTCACACATTCAGATAATCTATTTACTATTAATTTACACACGGTATAATTCCTACTATACTACTGTACAGAGGCTGTGCTGAGGTAAAGCGAATGTTTCCCGGCCAGCTTTGAGCTCTATAGACGATGGAAGGTAGGGTGGCGGTGTGTGGGGGGTCTTTTAAGGGAGAAACGGTAGGCCCACACACTTATTTCTGTGGGGGGATATGTGGTGGATTCACATCCGACGGGGACAGACGCATGGAAATGGATTTGTCGATGATGATACACGCAGTATATTGCTGTTAGTTTTGTGACGTCCACATTCGGTGTACTGTAGCTTCAGAGAGATGCGGTGACGGCTTCATCTGCCTATGAAATAACTTTTCTGTTTCCAGTATAAAACACAGATTCATGTATATATTTATATATATATATATATATTTTTTTTGTTCCTTTTCTGCTGTTAGCTGCAAAATACTGGTACTGTCTCTATTCACAGATTCATTTAAGGAATGGTAATTGTGATGCCTTAACATACAGATTGCACACATGCAGACAAAAGCACCTTTGATTAGAAAATAAATTGCACAAGATTGATAGATATCATTGACTCTACCTGTCAACATGTTCTATATAGAGACTAAGCACTCTTTTGCATTAAGAAGTTAAGAAATTTGACATGTTTCAAAAAGTATAGGTTTTGGAATACAACTCCTTAAAGGTTAAGTGGTATAATTCACCTCCACATGTCTTGTTGTTAACATGCAATTTAACTCCTCAAATCTGCGACCCCAGGAGCGTCAATAGCTGGTGAGATGACCCAGTTCCTATTGTCAACAAAGCACTACACATTGACTAATCTAGATCAACCATAACTCTTAGAAACACTGAGCATCGGCTCTTTTCACACATACTATTCAGACAGTGACTTATTAGTTCTGAAAGATGTGAGTCTACGGTACTCATGCTTTTTTTTTTTTTTTTTCAACCAGTGAAAGATATCGAAGGCTAGCATTATGTTTGTTTTGCTTATTCATGTCTCGGTAGATCTCACCGTAATCAATGTGTGTGTGTGTGTGTGTGTGTGTGTGTGTGTGTGTGTTTATTATTTGTGTATAATGTGTTTTTGTGTGTGTGTGTTAATTATTATTTGTGTATAATGTGTTTTTGTGTGTGTGTGTTAATTATTATTTGTGTATAATGTGTGTTTATTATTTGTGTGTATTGTGTTTTTTGTATTCAACAGAGGAGAGCAGGATGCGTCTGTGGAACGTCAGTTCCAGTAGGAACGTTCTCCAGCTTCCAAGCATCTTCCATCACCTTCCTCATCTCCTGAACACACACACCAGTTTACAGCCTGCTGTACACTTGGGCCAGGGCCGCACAGGAGGTAGACACGCACGCACGCAGGCACGCACGCGCGCGCCCACTGACTTTCCACTTCCACTTGCTTTCCAGGTTAGGCGCCCCCTACAGTAAGTAGTTAGTAAGTGCTCACTTCCAAAACAAACATCATCATATGGACACCACATCTTATTTAGTTAGGCCTACGCTCTCTGGGGAACCGACCACCTCTGTTTGATGTAAAACTACCTGTGTCGCACCTAGACATCAAGATTATAAAATAGTGTAAATGGAAAGGCTTGAATGGGCAGTAGGCTGAGTCATTATTACCTCTGACAAATGGCACATTTATTTAGTTATAAATTGTTACTTTTTCCTTTGTGATTTAAATGTGTTTGAGTTATTTGTTAGTGAATAAGAGGTGGAAAGAGGCTTTCAGACTACACTATTACACTCAAATCTCTCTGGTTTAAATGTCTGTGTATTGTGTTTTAGATGTGAGAAATTTGTCAGCTAAATGTTGACAGACTTGTTACATCTGGTTCTGCTGCGCTGGGATCAGTTCTACAGCTGTTTCAAGCTGTCCTCCATCCATCTGCTTAAAATTCCCACAATCCCTTTGTCTCCCGGCCAGGAACCTTATCCCCTCCAAAAAGTACACACACACACACTGGGACAGTGCTAAGCAAACATTGAGATCTTTCCTGATCACTGTTTTGTTTAGCAATTTATGCCATGTATTGAAGGCCATTTTATGCCAACACCTTAAGGTCAAGAAGTTTAAAACTTCCAGAAATACAATGACAAAAAACTAACAACAAAAAGAAACTACAGCACTTGGCTAATAATTATATTTAAGATACAAACTTTGTTTATATATATATGTGTATATATATATATATTCATATGTACTATCTGTTTTTTCTCTCTCTCTGTGTGTGTGTGTGTGTGTGTGTGTGTGTGTGTGTGTGTGTGTGTGTGTGTGTGTGTGTGTGTGT
>JAODLI010067453.1:0-14544 GCA_027575585.1 Percopsis omiscomaycus
AGTGGCCATTCGATGAACTGCAAGTTTTGGCACTTCCGTATTGGCTTCTTTTGTAAGCACCGGAGGTTGCCGCTTGGGTTTGATCTGCAAAAGTCCCAAACATGCAACAAATATGTCACAGTCCCGGATTAAAAGTTACAGTTCGAAAAATAAATTATAGATAAACTTTTCAAAACATTGTGTATATTACGAGAGTATGTTTAGACTGTCTATTGATTAAATGTTTTATTGTATGGTAGGCCTATTTGAAGTAGCATCAGGGACACTGGAAGACATTTTCACTTGGGGGTGCTGAAATGTTTAGCTTAGAGTGATATTTGTTTGGAAATTACTAGGGGGAGTCCAGGGTATGCTCCCCCGGGGGAACATGTTCAGAAAAACTCACTAAATAAATAGTTGCTTTCCCGACACAAAAGCAGTACTAATTTCACCGCAAAAGTACAATTAGCAATATTTTATACATTTTCTATCAGAAAAAGATAGAGAACAAAATTGATGTAATTAAGAGATTCACTTAAAATAAAATAAAAATGTAAGCTTATATACAACTATAGAAAACTATATTCATTGTTTTAGGAGGGCTTTAGCTAGCTAGCTGGCTGTGCAGAGCTACAGTGCACTGCAGATACAGCGAGTGCTACCGCCCTCGGGAGACGTGGTTGGATTTGGCTTCTATTCACTTCTAAATGGCTAGTAGCACTTGCACCACAACCAGGTGGCATTTAGTTTTACGTGAGAAGATGAATAAACCGCGGGTGCGGTCAATATACTGGTTTGTTTTTTAAAATTACACAAAATACTGTAATGTGGTTCATATACGGTGCGGTTAATAGTCGGGAAATAACGGTAATGCGGTCGAAATCATTACTGAAACTCATGCCAATGGGTTTTCTGATTGCCAGATAGTGTATTTGAAAAAACGAATAGTCGAATCGTCATATTGAACATCCAAATCCGATTCAACTGACTAAATTCTGAGTTGGGTATACTGCCCAGTTATAACATAAAGAATAAGCATTTGATACTTATCACGCATCAAGGAAAGAGCCTCATTGGCACCTAGAATCAAGTCCTTTAGCTTCCTCCCATGTCTTTCCCTGTCTTTGTCATGTAGTTTTTGTACCAAAAATGCAACTTATTTGAGTTATTTAATTTTATTATTTTTAAGTGATTTTAAGATGAAATGGGGGTGTCCTGAACCCCATGTTGAGAAAAACTGCAAGCCATATTGTACCAAAATTCAACAAACGCTGATTCCCTTTATATAACCATACAATTGTATGTACTCAAAATAGTGGGCTATAATGAAGATATCCTGTTCTTGACTGTAAATAACATGCATCGGAATTGAGAGTAACACAGCCTTTCAATGCATCTGCCGGTCTAATTCATCAGATAGAGGTTTTAAATGCAGCATTCGCACTGTAATATCAACACCTTGCAACAATAACTGGTTGTCATCCTGCTGCAGTGTGCAATATAAGAACGCATGTTTGCGGCCTGATCGAAGATGCAGCTCATCTCCATAAAAATTTGCATGTGTGCGCTGTATCCAGCGCCCTGTTCCTATGGGGGGAGATGGCACATTAACACCCAGGCTGGGATTTGGTAGACTGCCAATACTGGCTCCATCTAGAAGCCTGATCCATCTGAAAGTGTTAACATTGTTGCGCCTACTGCTGCTGTCTAGATACACTTGTTCTTGGCTGTATACAGGTCTGGTTAACAACAGCTCAGTGCCCATGGTGAGATTATCCCAAGATTATCCCCATACTTCATGCATGGTTTAACTGAATTATCTCTGGTTGCAGGATGTAGGCTCCAGCAAACACTGGCATTTTATTTTGGGTGTGTACGAATTCTTTATACTACATATTGTAGTACCTGATATATTGTTGTACCTGAGTTTAGGAAGCAAATGAAAAAAAAGTATAGATCCACTGCACACTGAAGGACCGAAACACAATGCTTTGTGCCGTGAGGTCATTGACAGTGACGCAACAGTAGCATAAACCATAGCATTCAACACAGATTTTGCTAATATGCAAATAGACTGCAACTGGAACAGCATCACTGAAACAGCATCCATGTGAATAGCCTGCACAACACAGCCACATGTGCTAGCATATACAACTAACCCCCAGTTCTTATTTGGCTTGTAAATAAAGGGTACAAATATTAACACAAACACAAACACTATTGTCATATAATGCGAACCCATCAATCAATCTTTGTATGCTGATCAGGCGTGTGTTTGTGTGTGTTCATGTGGTATCCAGTCGATCCAGATTTGACTCTCTTATTTTAGCATGTAAGCTGCACATTGTGCATTACTATAACTGTGATTACAGGCTATTTTAATAAACTTAGCTTGACATATGACAAACCTTTGACCACAGCCATCCTGCAAGAGACTCTGCCACTGTCACAGTCCTCAAAGCATTAGCAGGCAGGCACAGTTCAGTTTAGCCTCTGATAAGTATCAACTCTCTTGCATCATCAAATGCAATGAAGATGATGGAGGCGTGAGCCATATACAGTAATACAAAATCAGGTATGAGGGGATAAATTAAATCTATGACCTTTGCAATGGCTTATGACCTCTTTAACATCCCCTTAAATAGATAGATGTTGTTGTAGTTGTTGCAGCTCGTACAGTACATTGCAGTGGTATATCAATAATATAACATAATTAGACAAGACAATGAAGTAAAGAAATACTAATAATTACAAATATTAGTATTTATAATAATACCTAGACCACTAGTCTAAGTAAAGATAAGTAATAAATTATCTTCTTCTGAAAGTTACCGGTTTAGGGGTCTATTAGGAGTGACCAGGTGTGTGTGTGTGTGGGGCAACAGTGTCAGTGAGGGGCAGCAATAACCAGTGCTGTCCAGATATATAGATCTGGGGGGTGGGGGCTTAGTCATCCTTAGGGTGGTCATTCCAGTAGGCGGGGGTCACCCGTGCAGGCAGTGTTATACAGTCTATAAGGTATTGTTCTTGGCTTCTATTGAAATTGCAAAGTTTACATGCCCAACAGCATTTAGCTTTACATTTAGGCTGTTTGTACCTCTACCTAGGTTTTGCTATAGAGTTTCTACTATGGCACATTGAATCAGTGGTAAGGCCTGTTCTACATAATGTGGGCAGTCTTGTGGGTGGCCCTTATGAGGTGCCGTGGAGCCGCTTGTGTAGGCCTTTTAAATAGTATAGTATATATTACATATACCGTGATAGAAGGTTTGGGCCATATCGCCAACCTCTACATTGTTGTGACAAATATGAACAGCAATGTGTAAAGCTTGTGAAAAGAAAAAAAAAAAAAACTTTTGGAAACCATACAGTAATCCTAAATGCATACTGGCACCTTAACCTTCGTAAGGAGGACAAGAAAATGCAAGAAATATGTAAAATATCAGACTTTCAATTTGCTTCAAATAAAATGTAAATTATCTGCAGGCAATCATGGAAGGGAAGTATGCTATAGGTTGCGCATAGAGAATAAAGTGAGATAAGCACAATCTCAGCAGAGCACCCTACTGTGAATGCATTTTCTAGCTACTTTTATGAAATGAGAGGCTTTGACTATGCAGGGCAGAAACTTAGCTATTTGTTAATGTATTCAGCAGGCCTTGTGAAACATGATTTGTCTAAAACCAGACCCTCAAAATCCAAAACCAACACTAGGGCTGTGATGGTATGGATTTTTTCTTACCACGGTGAAAATGTCTAGCGGTCTAGGTGGCAGACTACCAGCCGGAAGGTTGTGGGTTCGAGCCCCAGAGTTGGCCAACGTGTAAGCATCCTTGAGCAAGATGCCTAACCCAAAATGTATGGTAAGAATAAACAGGACGTTTATGTTTTGACGCCGACATTTTCGGCTATTTTGCTGCTGCCGTAGATGGTCTGCTTGCACACTTTCACTTTGCGCACGAGCAGATCAGTTTCCTCTGCAGCAAAGCGTTTCTTTCTTACTATTTGGCAAATGCACCATAATAATATCAATCTGCCAAGGTGCAAGCGCACCTGGCTCTTAAAGGGAATGGGAGATAACACTGACTGGTTTATAGCATGCCCAAAACACACCCATTAATAATCAAGAGACTAAGTACAACCCCTTTGCCATGTGCATGGAGCTGCAACCATTTTTTCTGACGTTAAACTAGCAAAAGTGGATATGGACACGCCCTTCATGCACCTGCGCCATGCGCTTCGTTAAAATAGGGCCAAGAGGTGTCTTGTAAAACAGGTTTGCTCGCCTATCTCATACTGAGACAGTAACTCATCTCTGGTAAAATTAGGCCAAATCAATATGCATCCATCTAAAAGCAAGCCCTACTACATATCTTCCATCTATTATGAAGTCCCAGATACTGACTGTCCCTTGACAGAACATTGTATTGAAGAACAGAATGCATCTCTGGGGTAGGTGAGAGTTTTCAGACAGAATATATTAGAGAACAATTGATTGCCATTTAAAAACTATGTACCCAAATTTAGTTTGTTTACAAAAGCCATGGGCATAGTTTTGGGTTTGTTTGTTTTTTTTGTCATCCAAAGCAACAACAAGAAGTTAGGACATCGAGTCACCTAAAGACAAGTGCATAACTATTGCTGCTTTAACAATACATATAATTCAAAATTGCCTGCGTGGCATTACCTTTAAAAGTGGGGCAAGATGAATTTTAAATGGCCTCTGTGAAGAACAAAGACTACCTAGTCGGAGCTGGAGTTGAAACATATTTCCCGTAGGCAATCATCTCTACGGTGATAGTCATAGATAGAGAATATTTATTTGTGACTGATGAGGCAATTTCAGTACACATTAACAACACATGAATAAGATCATAAATTGCATAAAAAGCTATGTGGGGAAAACAGATGCTTGCTTGTCAGTGAGAGGAGTAGTGGGGTAAAATGTAAAGTGTCTCAAAATGAAGAAAGACCCTGAAAGAGCCAGAAATCCTAAAAGGAAAAACAAGTGAACAGTGTATTTTTTCGATTTCGACCCCATCTCCCCTTTTGTTAATTAGAGATGTTGATAGTATGGTAGCAGGTCTCATTCAAATGATTTGCCATCTTCATCATTTCATATGCTGAGTAGCCCTAGCTATAATATATAGGTCAGCAGAAGGTTTTTCAGTTTTTTCAACTGTTTTAGCGACCAAAGGTAATACCACCAATCTATTTCAACACTTGGAGTGCTTGCACTTTACCGAATATTTACCGTATAAACTTTGTCAGTGAACAAAAGGGCAAAAAAAATCATTCATGAATCATAATCGCGGTAAAATGTTCAATTAATCGTGATTTAGATTATAGGTCATATCGTCCAGCCCTAATTGTCATCTCATTGATTGACACTCCAAATAATTATCCCCTAATTAACTGGATTGATAATCCTAGAGCTTCACATACTGTACTTTTTTTCCTACAGACACAACAACCAAAAGGCTCCCGCTAGAACAGTAGCCAAAATGGACAAATGGACAACAAATAACCTATTTCCCAAATAGCCCCCTATAATTTCAGCATATTAGGGAAATAAACTAAGGAATTATTTGTTTGACAGAAGCTTTCATTGACACTTCACCCATTTTATGGGTGGTCAACATGTCAATATATTGACAAAGACAGGGTTACACACACAGTATTGTAGTTCCAGCTAAATATTAGGCACAATATTTTGGCCATTTGTTACTAAGAGGAAAAAAATGGATTCCTTGAAAGTACAGCAACATGTAGAAAATAGATTTACATACCAAAGTAGGCAAACGATATTTAGCTACAGATTACTGTCACATACCCACATTGTTGGTTGTTTCCTAAATGCTGTACTGTGTGTCATACTAATGCTTGCTTAAAGCATTTGCCTGTCAGAACACACTAATCCATGAAGGCATGGGGCTCACCAGGAAAAGGGCACCAATCCTGGAGGGGGTTCCACAAAGCAGTAGGCTAAAATTAACATTTAAATTTAAAAATCCTAGAACACAGTTTGTAGATTGACAATAAACTACTAGTGAATTGTGCTTTACTAAAAAAAACATATGCTGCCTCTCTGCATGCGGCCACAAACACCTCAGATTTGGTCTGTTTGTCTCAGGTCTTCTCCAGTCATTAAACAAATGTCAGGTGATTATACTGACAATACCAGGTTGAAGTGGCCTTTAGGCCTACTTCACCTACATAGTAGCTTTCAAATGCATAGCCCACATGTGCATGAATACACACATACAAACACACATAATAACAAGTAATATAAATAATAATAAATAAATAGTATTAAACAACAGGTATGCACATTTTACTAAATATAATTCAAACCTAAGATAATTAAAGTCAAAAGGGTTTATGTTGAGTCCCTTTGGATAAAAGGGTCTATTAAATTACAACATATAAATTATAATGTAATAATCAAATGATACATGACTTAAATAATTAAGCCTTGTTTTGGATACAATAAATTACTAGGTTTGTGATATTCTTTCAATGTCAGAGAAACACCATCATGTGATCATATGGAATGCTGCATATCACAGCAATATACTGTAAAGTGACATTGACGTGCACAACAAGATAAACTTGAGGTAATACCTCAAAATAAAATAGTGCTTCTCCAGTTCATTCTTGTAGAACTACACCCTTCTAGGAAGCAGGGCTGTGAAAGCTGTCTTATAAGAAATTATCTTAATTACAGCTTTCATCTCAGGCTGCCTACATAAAATAATAATGACGAAAACCCTCTTTTTAGCTAAGATAAGGAGTGGTGGCTTGGCACTAAAACATCCGAATTAGCACTTTCAATTCCTCTGCCCTAGAAAAAATAGTTTGAAGGGTCACATGTGGAGATGACATTGACCCCTTTTTTAATTAACTTGTGCTTCCCATTATTGTTTAGAGCTTACCACCGAAGATTTACCTACGCATTTGATGCTTATCTACAGCAGACCCATATGTTGTGTGTCTTTGGTTTGGCATGTAGTCCAATAGTAAATCACAATTTCCATCTAGTCTTGGATCCCTCAGTGTAAAACATGAGATGAATTAACTCTTGCTCCAATCTTACTTGGTCCAGACACTGTAAAATGACTTCCAGAAGTATCTAACCAGAAGGACTAATCGGTAATCAGTAATAAGCTTGATGCACTGTGCCTGTAGTTAGGCAAATCGTAATAGCATGCATAATCGTCAGTAAGATAAGCAAATAATTGATCTGGCAACCATTAGTGAGACTTTACGAGGCTAAAGAGAGGAAAACCTCTGTCAGCTTCCCATTAAACCTATTTGGGATATTTTTTTTCCCTGTTGTTTTTGTTGCCAATACAAAGGAAAAGTTAATAAGCATTAAGTAGAGCTGCCTAATAGCATGCTCTAAGGAGGATAATTAGGACAAACTCAAAAGTATTGACACAGATGGAAAGGGACTACAGCAGGAGCAGGAGCTATCTTCCTTTATTTACGGTCAAATATGAAGACAAATATGTGTGGCGCTTTTTATAATACAATTCTCTATAGGTCAACCAGGCATACTTGAATTTAGTATGTGAAAAAATTAGCAATGTTACATTTGATCAGAACAGTGAAGAGTTTAACTCCTCAGCAGGCCAAACCATGTTAGTTCTTTAGCGTGCTGAAATCATGGGGTTATTGTTGCAGGTTGCATGAAAGCAGAAGTCTAAGTGCGTGTTTACATTAGATGAAGCCCTGATGTGTGATAAGTGCTGGTAAGGTTCACTGGCACCTCCAAATTGAATGTCAATTGGAAGCGCCAGAGGCCTAATTAAAGAAAAACTGGGTCATGTGTCCACTTTGATACCCTCCCACAAAATATTTCCTGTTTATATCAGAGTTGCATAACCGAAAACTGAAAAGAACATAAATTCAAGCTGATTAACATGAAATACATCTTCACAAACAAGGCCAAATGTGCAGTAGCTTGTGAGAGCACATAATTCCTTGCTGCAAATTTCCAGTGGAAATGGTTCAACAAGTATAAGGGTCAAGTAGTCTAAAACGCAGGCCCATTCAGGGTACGAGACTAATGTCGTCCCGGGAACGATAGAAAATCTTTTTGGGACGAACTGACTACAATGGAGCACGCCTTCTCATACTGTTACTGTAGTTACTATCACTGGCTGGCTACTCAGCATGAGTACTACGAAAAATATGAAGATTCTGAAATGTTCCCTTTATCTATACCCTCCCTTTATCTGTAACACAGCTCGAGCACCAAAATCGAACTGCATTGTCTTCATCGAACCCGAGTAAGCCGACAAACCCTGAGTCTGACGTATGGACAAATTTAAAAGGATGTATTTTTTATTAGTCATTTGAAGTCTCCAGATGCTTGCTACTAGCTAGCTAACTTTAGCCAGGCACTACCCTGGCTGTTTGTGAGTATATTAGCTAAAGCATACATTTAGATGATTTCAATATATTATTGTGATCTTATTTGTTAGTCATTCGAATTGGTTGATTATGTGATGTTTTGGTTGGTATTAGATTCATGCCATTGCCAAAAAAAACTTTACTGATGCTGTAGCTACTCGGCTCCTGCTGCCCCAGTCACCACTCAAATCTGGCATGCTACATTGCATCAGTTCGCCAGTTGTCCTAATTGAAGCACAACGTGTACATACATTTCACAACCAAGTACATTTGAAGGACGAGTTCATGGACCTACATTTATCAAAACAAAAATGGAGAAATAGCGAAAATAGCACTCTAAAACATTGAAGTCCTATAACCAAGAGCTCACCCAGGAGCACTGGTGTCAGCTTTTGACTGGTTGCGGCAATAAAAGAAAAGATGGTGAAACTCTTCAACATAGCCTACTTCATTGCCAAAGAGGAGGCTGCCTTCACCATGTTCCACACGCTGGTGGCTCTCCATCACACAAAACAGCCTCGGCACAACATATAGCAATTACCAGGCATGCCGCATGTTCATCACAGCCATCGTTTCATGCTTCATTGAGGAGCTTCAGGAAAAGTTGCGATCAGCCAGGTTCATTTCTATTGCGCCTGACTCTTCAGTCGGACCAGGAGCTAATCTACTACACCTACCTCCAGAATGGCAAACCAGTAAACCAGCTCATCCAGATTGTTTCCCTGGACCATGCCCATAGCCAGGGCATATTGGATGCCATTCTGACTGGACTGTTGTGGGAGAGGAGGACCTGAAAAAACATCTGGTTGGTTTCGGGCGTGATGGCGCTGCCGTTATGCTGGGTGTGAACAACGGAGTGACCGTCAGACTCCAGCGCTTGTGCCCATCCCTTGTCCTAATCTGGTGTGTGGCTCATCGTCTAGAACTAGCTGCTCTAGACTGTGTCAAACAGATTCCTCAGCTGCAAGACATCAAGCAAATGCTACGTGCCATCCACCTGCTCTGCAATGGCCTCACGGGAGATCAGCAAGGTGATGGAGATTGTGAGGTCAGGCCACACTGAAGGTACTCGCTGGCACCTCAGCATTTTGTTCAAGAAAGCCTCACGTTGCAGATGCTCTCGGATGGACTGCAACAACACTGGCTCTAGTGGCCATGCAGGTGAGAAAGATTTTTTTATTTTATTTTGGCATTATTAACTGCTAAAAGTCAGGCGAAAAACCTTATTTGTCATTGACCCATATACATGCATATTTAAATATTTCATAATTTCATAATTGTATTTAATATTGTCACAGCTCACCATAATTAAAGTTGTATGTTTTTTTCTGGTGATTAAAATTGGTGATGAAATGTTCTTTACATTTTTACTTTAATTGTAGAAAAACCCAGGCCCAAGGCTCCACCAGTTTATTATAGGCACCTCAATTCCCAGGTGCTGTGGCAGCGGCTGATTCACGGTGCCAGTTAGGGACGGCCAGTTCCAGCACATGCAGGTGGTAGCAGAGATTAGCCACATCCTCCCCGTGAGCTCCTCTTGCCGTGAGCGGGGTTTCTCCAGCATGAAGAGGATCAAGCATGAAGAGGTCCTGCCTGTCTAACGAGATGCTCAACTGCCTCCTGCAAATCTCTGTTCATGGCCCTCCTGCACAGCACTATGAAAGTGGAGTAGCGGCTTCAGGGCACGACGACCTCAGTACAAAGACTGAGAACACTGAGACTGAGAATTATTCCCAAAATCTGTGTTCTCCTATTTATTTTTTTCTTAATTCTGTTTTTTACAGTTTATTGATTACTTTTCAGGGTTGTTTTTTTTAAACCTATTTCTTAAAAATAAATATACTTATTTCATTTGTTTCCAAAATGTTTATGGGGTTTTAATGTCACTCACAACTATACTGTAGATGATAATAACAAAGTAAAGAAACAACATTTAGCTTTTGGGATGGTTTACATTCACTTTGGGACAGTTAAAATTGTTTTTCGCAACGGTGGTTTGCAACACTAGTGTCTCAACACGCCAAGCACTACAATTATACCTGCATTGCAAAGAGGCTCTCTGTTGTGCCAATGGGTCCTAATTAATATCGAGGGCGCTAATGACCGCCCAAACACTGCAAAAAGGATGCTGCTGTACACAGGCAAAGGGCAATGCCAATTTAGGTTGTGGTTTAGGCTATTCCTTGTTCAACAGCCTGTCCATATTGGCTTCAAGAGTTGATTATGGTATAGTTCATAACTACAGTTTGCCTCCTAAGTAAAAATAGCAGAGGAGATTGGGATACAGTCAATGTTTAATGGAGGTCTAAACATATTCTGCAATGCTACAAACACCTATGTTATACTTTTCACTGCATTAGCCCAAATTCCTAAGAGCCATGTCCTTTCTTCATTTATTCTGCTCACTACTGTCTCATATGCTAGTAATGAAAAACAACCAAATAGGACACCCACACTGCAGAAAAAATAACAGATAAGTCAGTGGGAACAGGTGAAGCAGTGAACCATCCAAGTGCTAAATTGCCTGAGAAAGTTAAATCACTACATGACACGTAAGCTTAGAGAAGTCGGTGAGATGAAGACGGAAAGGGGTTAACCTGTCAGGGCCGTTGGTTCATTTAACCTAAATATAATTAGGATTTACATTCTGCTCCAACTCGGTTACCACCACTGAGTTTGAGGTTAAAGAGCTGGCTATGAGGTCACAGCATGATAATCACTGACCACAGAAGGCAGGCTGCAGTGTGAAACTCATGAGCCCTCTGCTCGTCTACATTACACTGTTCCCATCTGCTACAAAAAAAGCAACCTTAGACAAAAAGAGTACGTTTGTACCGAGATTCCAGGATATAGCCTACGTTTGTCACTTCCATCACAACCGGATACATTTGCACTGTTCTGCTAGGTGTTAAAAGAAAACGCGTTTAAGGTTTAGCTCTACTGGTCTGAAACTACAGAAGTTGTTTGGTGTTAGAGCTTGCTTTTTAAACATTAGCCTAGCCTATGTTGTGGGCTAAACTTGATAAATCGTAACGCAGTTATCCTCGCTTTGCGCCCGTGTACACGTGTGTTTAATTTTTCTTATTAATTTATTCAATTAGAACCATTATATCTATTGTATCTATGACATCCCAAAGCCGACTTGACAAGTGTATGCTGCCTTGCATGGCAGCCATCCATTCATGAACTATGATATAGGCTTGAAATTGAAATTCAAAAATATTTCTTACCAAATTAAGGACCGTCTCAACAATATCCCTGTTGCTAACCTCTCCAACTTGGATAAGACCAATGAGAACAGCGAATTTCATCTTCATATTCCGGATCGGAACCGATGGGAT
Organism: Percopsis omiscomaycus; assembly: GCA_027575585.1. Classification (NCBI taxonomy): domain Eukaryota; kingdom Metazoa; phylum Chordata; class Actinopteri; order Percopsiformes; family Percopsidae; genus Percopsis; species Percopsis omiscomaycus. Next base: position 11,739 of record JAODLI010067453.1, read on the forward strand.
AATCCCGACGGGTAGAAGCTTTGAGCCTGCTCCAGACACCATCATTTCACTGGCATCGAAGCGTGCAGCACCTTGCAGCCCGTGACCTGGGTTACACTGTCGGACTGAGAGCGACACTGAGCCCGGCACCGTCACCGGCTTGTCGCTTGACATTTTCCCCCAAATCGGAGGAGGAAGGCGGCGTGTCTCCTACTGTAGCTTACTGTAGTCTACTATGAGTATCAAGGTGGGGAAAAAATTAAATAAATTTCGCGAACCTGTCAAAACAAGAGAATATTTGACAGAAACACACAGTCACAGGCGCGCCGGCGAGCTGTAACTCAACTTATGAACAGTTTTGTAGCGCTGCTGTTGTGGCTGTCGGTTTACGGTGTGCAGCCAGCGCTGTGCCGCTCGGAGATGCGCGCCTACGTATCTGCTCTTGCTGTCACCGCTGCGTTGTTGACGTAGGGAAATATAATCGTCACAATCGTCAGACATTCGGTTTTCAACTCTATTGTAATGTTACAAATACCGACAAAACTTGACTCCGAAACCTGCTGAGTTGTATATTTTAATTGGTTGTTGCATTTAGAGGAGTAGGCTAATGGATTGGAAACAAATATCAGTAGAACTGACCAGAAACGAATACCGAATGGCGACTGGTGCGTTCAAGTGAAGTCGGAAATCAGAATACTTAATATCACATCATTGAAAAATGCTGTCAGTGGCCCTATTGGTAAGATTAAATATGACGAATTATTGAATGTAGGCCCTACAGTACCTTGATAGAAGACATTGAAAACTGTTTGTTTCTTTTCCCCAGAGAAAAATAATGTGGTGAACTACAAAAATGAGAAATAGCCTATAGACATGATGACCATGTGAATCATACTTCAATTTGTCCATTTCATAAACACTTTTGTCTAGTTGTGAACTAAGCATTTGCTGATCATGATAAACTAGGAATAGGGCCTAGCCATGTCTTTTTCTGGTCCCCCTGGTGAAATCTGCCAGCCCTTTGCAGGGCCAAAGACCACCAAGGGCCCCCCAAAGATAATGGGCACTTTATCGGGGGACTTGCCTGGTCAGTAATATGGCTCTGGCTCATGGTCATGTTTCACATTTGTGAGACATTGTGTGAGGCCATAATCAGTGTGGATAAGACTGACATAGCGGTTACTGTATCATCAGTGCAAACAGTAACACACAGGTTTCAGGGCTAATGCCCAAACTCCCTGGGTTTTGGAGGGCTCAGTTAGACAAGGAAATACACAGAGACAAGGACAAAACAATTGTGAGCTATTCCCACCCAGTAAGCACAGGAGATTGTGAATTGTGAATATTTATTTGGGTTGGTGGTTTTCATTCCATAACCGGTTCACCCGGTCCTTGTAGTCCTTTGTAAAAATCACTATAATCATCTGTGTATTTTCACAAAGTTTAAATCCGTCTGTATAAGGTCCACATGATAATCCAGTCTTGGTGTGCTGCTTTTCATTCTAGACTTGTGTGATCTGTGTAATGTATTGCAGTTTTCATAAATAAACCATCTATTATATGGTTCAGTATCCATATGACAATTACAAAACATTAATATGTTTTGTCTGTGCATTATAGAACTTAGATTTTCTGGAGTACGTTTACTGAATTCCGAGATCACTTAAATGCAACACTCGTCATCTAGGCCCATTTCTTCAGTAGGATAGGCCTAGCTTATTTTGGCAAGTTTAACAATCAATTTGCTCACATTCATGATTTTCCACAATTTCAGAAATCAATTCAGACAGTAGCCTTCTCCCTATTAAATGTAGGCTAATTGGCTAGTTTAAAATATGTCCAAATTAATAGAGTGTAGGCTAATATGTTTCAAATTCACAAATCAAACCAGGGGTATGGTAAACTGTAAAAATATCAGTCATCGACAGCAAATTGCGAGCTGAGAACTGAATGTTTAATATCGAATTAATGTACGTTACCGCATCGCCCCCTTTCTGCTGTTCGATGCATCACGACTGGTGGTAGGCCCTATTAGGCCATGAGTAGGGCTACGAACGGGCAAATGCAAACTCTGGTTGTCTTAAAGATAGTCTACAATTTTCTGAGGTTGATATTCTGTGGAAATAAATCAGCCTGTTTGATATGATCATGATCCATCCTGTCAAATGACTATCCAGAGAATAGAAATGTAGGCTAGTTAAAAGGTTAGCACGGCTGATATTTAACCAACCCAAGTTCTCCTGTATAGGCCTACCCCCCTCTTCCGAGACCTTAGCTGGCTCCCCAACAAGACACTGGTGCTGGCCTACAACGCAGTAAAGGGAACTGCCCCACTCTAGGCCTACTTCCAAGCCACAGCCCGAGTGCCAAGACACGGCCGGAGTGCCAAGCCACGGCCCGAGTGCTTCGATCTACTTGCCACCTCGGCTGATCGGCTGCCACCACCCTCGCTACAAGGACACTAGAGTCGCTCAGTTACACCCACCTTCCGCAAGAGACAACAAGCCCCACCTCTTCAGAATCCACCTGGAAGCCTCAGTCACTAACCTCTCTACCTTACAATAAAACACCCCCATTACCCTTATCCTCTATGTATGATGATCGGTTTGTCTCTATTTCTATATAGGCTAATTAAAAATCTATCTTTTAGGATCTACTAATTTCGATTTACTTAATTGCATGTTGATATGTAGGCTAATGGCATGATGCTTAGTAGCCCTGATGACTGCTGGGGATGTTAATCTCAACCAATAGAGGGTTTTCACCGACGTCACGTTCTGGGCGGTAACCCGGATGCGCGGCCATGTTGGAGGCACTCGGCGTAAAC
>JAODLI010067464.1:0-14543 GCA_027575585.1 Percopsis omiscomaycus
AATATTTTATTTCTGACTGCCCTACTCGAGAAATTACATTTTAAAAGGGATTGCATTTCAATAATAGTCCTTTACGTGTAAAATAAATGCACTTTTAGAACAAATCAAGTCATGAACTGTAGACAATTTAACCAATATTATGCACTGAACAGCAGTTCCATCTGATGAAAGGACCCCTCACTATGGTCCACTGGATGAGGGCTGGGGACCGTTCCCTCCAAATAGAAGGCACACATTTTTGGGAACAATTGGCATTTGAACATAGAATTTCCTGATGAATCACAATCTAATCATGAGCGCATAAAAATTACTAAAAATGGCTGACAAAGGTTGTTTAAAAATATAGGATTATTCAAGTGAAGAACTGGAGTGACATGTAAAAACCATGGACACTTTCGGACATATGGGTATGACCCTTAGTATAACTGAAACTAATGCTGGATAAGAAAGCCAATATGTAAAGTGACTAGCTGGAAAAAGTAAAGGTTTCATTATAGTAAACAAAATGGAAATACAGTGCATTTGACAATACAGTGGATGTATACAATACAGATGTTTTGTGCAAAGGAACATGAATGTGACATACACTAATAGATTGATTTGTCATTTTCAAAAGGTAGATCATTTTGTAACATGGTATTAAAAGAAGCACATACAAAATTGTGGAGACTAAATCATTGAAGAAAGTCAAAGGAGAATTGAGGTAAAACTCACGATGACACGGATGAAGCGCAAAAAGATCATTAGCAAGCTTTAGACAAAAAAATATTAAAAGAACTAGAAAACAAACAAAAACAGAAATAGCTTGCATTAAGTTTGGCAAAAGATTTTAACATTTTATATGTAATCTTTTTCATTTTAATTGGCATACCTCAATAAGAGTTAATGAAAAGATAATGGGAATCTTTAACTTCTCCCTTTAGTTGAGATATTGAACAAGATAATTTGGTTATTTACTTTAAATGGATATATATATATATATAATTTTGTGAAAGGAAATGCTTGTTGTATTAGTCAAATGTATTGAAAGTGAAGTATGGTGACTTTACAATAAATTGTTAAATAATAAATAGGATTCAATAGAAGCGGTTGTTTGAACTCCTATTGAGATATGTATGCTTATAACAGAAAAGGTTCTAGTAAAACATCACATTAAAATGAGCAAAGTGCATTATTGTCCTGACACTGAACTTGGCATTTATAGACAAGAAACACAGGTATCAATCAAACAATACATACATTTACCCACCAAAAATGGGCTCATGTTTGTCAGTTAAACAGATGACCATTGAACAGTAATACTTATTTCAGTCTTGAGCACGAGGTGTGCTACAAAACAGCTGGGATAGAGAGCTTTAAACCTGGCCAGTGCTTATTGAGAGAGGAGTAAGCATGCAAGAATATAGATTTATCTAAATCATATAATGGGGATAGTATTTGCAGGGAGGGTAATGTAAAAAGAGGGTATTCAAGTTACCTCATTATATTTCAACAAATTCATTGTATCAGGCTGAAATCCAGATAAGAGGAGTGGCACAAAAAGCTAAACATACTTCTCTTCTCAAATTAGCTTTCAGTTAAAAAGGTAAATGCAGAGCCAGGCTTATGGCATGAATCTCAAAGCCTGCACATTTTATCTGACACTATTTTTTTGCTTGTGTAACACCTTTTATGTGTTGGGGTACTGGAAAATGGCAACATGTCTTCATAACTTCTGTGCATCACGTGGTGGTCACCTTTATCCTTAAGGACTAATTTTCACCCACAGCCATCCCAGAAGTGTTCCATAGACCCAGGTTTTGACATAGAGTTTCCTGCCTGACTCAGTCAATAGCAGAGGCAGAGTCAATCCCCCTAGGAGCATCATCGATGGGAAGGTTTTTGTGATGCTTATTGCAGAAATCTGGCTTTGCCCAGGGAACCTGCATTTTTTGTCTGTGTCCTTCGACTCATAGAAACTAGTCAGCAGCCTTTGAAAAGACAAGATAACACTATTACTAATCGAACATTCAGGAAAGGCAGATGGAAAGGCACAAGCTGCAAAACTCTGTTTGATAAGTCAATAAATCAGGTGCTTATACAAGTATTATAAAATGTGCCAATACATTTCAATAGTGTTTAAGACTGTTAATATAATTGTTATATTACAAATTTGAAAACATGCCAAAAAAATGTGTCATTCATTATCAATGTGTGAAAAGCATGTACCATAACTGGGGTAAGTGCTAGGAAAAATGTATGTTTTATTCTAGTGGCAACAAAATGTTTTGATACTTTCAATAATAATATTGCATTTTGAAATGTATTTATTTCAGTACAATAACTGCAATTACATGAACATACTTGCACATGCATTTATGACTTTGTTTAAAGGGATCCTCAATCCCCTTATAGCACCCCCAGAACCACAAATAATCACCCTAGTATGTTTGGAAACAAGAGTGGAGCACATTGGTGTCAACCAATCAGCATTGTTCTTTTGAATTCAAACTTAAAGAGGACAGCCCCTCCTACACTAACACAGCTGTGCTTCTAAACAAGCTCTAAATTATTTGGACTTCTGTGGGGCACTGTAACGCTATCGAGTAGTGTCCCTTTAAGATGACCAGGTCTTTTTGGGGTATTTTTGGGATCACACTATAATAGAAAACCTAATATCAAACACTGTTAGACAAATTATGCACTCAATGCAATTCTAAAATGCTTGTTTGGTTGCATGTCAAAGCAACATATGAATAAAAATTCTATACTGTACATATATTGTAATTAAAATCATACAGTGCTCATACTCACTGGTCTTTAATCTCAAACCTCTCGTGCAGCCACCTGCGGAAAAACATTGGCTCGGAAGGAATTTCCTTCATGTCCACGCGTTCAAAGTGGATGTGGACTCTAGGACATTCCTTGCACAGGAATTCTGTCAAACAGAAAATACATGAACGATAAGCCAAAACATACACAGGAAAAGCCTTTCAGCAAACATGCACATAAGAGTGAGCTATTAATATAATGATGCCATAACTTATCCAATATGAGATCCCAGACCATTTTCTACTATGATTGATTCAAAACCATATGGGGCAGCAGTTTGTTGGTCCCACTGGCCTTTCATCATTACATTCCAGTAATAACATATAAATGAGGTAATATGACTGGAGTTGGTATAAGTCTGAAATTAATTATGAAGCATTAAGAATGGTTTAAATTAAGTTTGTTTGCTCTTCAAAGAGAGTTGGCCTCCGTATAACACATTCATTAGACTTACCTCAGTTATAACAAAAGCCATGTATCCAAATGTAACCTCCTTTTTGCATGACAATGCAATTTCTGTACCACAAGTAACATTTATTAGCTATAAACCAGACAAAATATTTGATTCTGCCAACTATTTTGGAATATAGCTCCAACTTGATTTCTACCTAAATAAACTGTGCTGCTCAAAGCAACATTTATCGACCCATTAGCTTAAAATAAACATTTCCACTGAGAGTTTGCAATGTAAACAAATTACGTGCACACAACACTATTTGAAGAGAACATTCTTTTCAATGTGAAAATTCCAGCATATATTTGGAGGATCCACAAGCCACTTCAATATAATAATAGTTTCAGTTCTAGTGTGTGCTTCTATATAGTCACATCACAGTGATATTTCAGTCTTCGTTTACTGGTCACCAAGAGCTCTTTATTCTTAAAATAAACTGCCTATTAACAGCCAACCATAGGAATAGCACCTTCATATTGGCTGTGACAGCCGGTTCAATCTTTCTGAATAACACTCCTTGAGAAATTTTAGATCTCCAATCATTTCCACCTCCTTGGAAAACATAGCCCGATTCATTTTAGATCTCCAACCATTTCCACCTCCTTGTATAAATACGTCAGGCACCTTCAAAACATTAGAACAGGAAGTGTGTGTTGAAAGGCATATTTCCTATTTTCCCACTTCTGTTTACTAATGACACATCTATGTTTACTCCGGAGAGAAACCGGATGTTTTGTTATGTTAGAACAGTGTTTGCTACCATGAGATTCTGTGTATAAAACAATCAAAAACATCACAGAGCATACAGTTTACAGAGACCCAGTTGTTTTGTTAATAGCTCATTTCATGTTATTTTATTTGACACTCTAAGGGCACGATCTAAAGCACATGGTGCAAGTGCATTTAGCACTTGTCCAAATCCACTTTTGCTAGTTTAACGGTGGAAAAATTGGTAACAGTGCCAGGCGCATGGCTCAACAGGGTTCTAATTAGTCTCAATTATTCAAGGGTGTTTGTTTGGGCGCAACACCAATCAGTAAACCAATCAGTGTCATCTCCCATTCCCCTTAAAAGCAGGTGCGCTGGCACCTTGGTGGATTGCTATTATAATGCCGCATTTGCCAGAGAAATCTAATCTAAAAGTGAAAGCGCACGAGCAGCAGGATATAATATCTTGATGTACAGGATAGTATCACGATAGTTGGACAGTTGAATTTCCTAACTGGTACCAAGTAAAGTATCACGGTACTCGATACTGAAACGACACTAATGATTTCTTTTTTTTTTTTAAAGGGGTAATTTGACAATGTTTTAGTCTTATTTTTAACAGAAACTTTTTTTCCCGCATATTACTATCTTGCGCACTTAAACTAAGACTTTCGACAAGGATTTTGTTGGTCAATTGCTTTCCGCATTTTAACACCAACATGCCCACGGGCGCTCAGATTGGCGCAAGTGCATTTGCTATTTAAACAACGTGGGTGCTGCGTTGGTCTGAAACTAGCAAAGACACTTGCGTCGCGTTTGGCGCCAAGTGTAAGACAGGGCCCTATGAGTCAAGCATGAGTAACCCATGCAGACCCTTACATACCTGGCATTGATGGAGCAGGTTGTCTTTGCCCAGCAGCATCTAGGGTTCCTTCATATGCAACCGTAATGTCATAAACAGCATCCAAGTGGTCTTTCATGCTCTCTATGGCGACGTGAGAGGCTCTCATTCTGGGTGTTAGGGTGTGCTTCAGAAGTGGCAGTCCTGAGAAAAGGATATACAGTTCAGAGTTTGCTTCACAATTAGACATGGCAGCTGCTGTAACCAGATTATCCCCAGAGTCCAGTTTGTCAAATTATTAAATCTACATCCAGGCTTGTGAATGTATTCAGTGAGATGTAGTTATAACACACAGGCTTTGATGATAAAATATGAACATGCATATGGTTAGCTCCTATTTTAAAAACGGTGCATAACACGTCAATCCTAAAGATATAATAACGTGAATAATGAACCGTCAAGATCTACCTAATTACAGTATTGGTAAACAACTGGTTATTAAGCACCGACATTGGTTTATTTTAAGTTGCTATTTTGCTGTATATAACATTACACGTTCAAGTCCAATGTATGCGTGTTTTGGTGAGCCAAAACTGTTTCTGTGGTGATAAACTGTTTCTTGAGCACATATGGCAATGTTCTCCCCCACTACTCATGCTAGGCTCACTTGTAGCAGATAATGTCACAGGCACATGTCCAACCCCCATGTTTACTTGCATTATTAGTGGCATATGATATTGATGACCGAGATACGCTTCATCTCAATAGATTGTTCTAAATTTTCAGTTCCAAGATTAGAAAATTATGGCTAAATGAAAGAAATCTTAGTTTTGTGCATTTTGGAAATACTTCCTTTTATTTGAACATACAATACACCAATTACCTTTGTAAGGACAGACTGCTTATATACAATATTAGTAGCCTATGGTAAGACATCAAACATTTTGTTCTTTAAATTAAACAAAACATGGAGTCTGGGGTTAATATTTTACAACTTGTAGGATTCATGTAGTTGAAAGAGATACTATCAATTATATTAAAATATAAAAAGTATGTAAATATTTAAATGTGCTTTATAGTCCAGTAAAGCACAATAGCCAAATGGTAGAAAATATTCTACTATACTATTCCATAATTGTTTGGACATTTTACATGTTTATTAGCTCCCTAATTCAAGGTTTTTAATATATTTAACATAATTTTCTCATTCACAAAAGAACAATTGTAAAGAGGTAAGATGTCTCAAAATGGCTTAAGGGCTAGACAGTGAAATTGAGGTTTACGGTATTGTTTAAAAAATTATTATGTTACGTTTTTAAAATAACTACATACAAATGTGTATCTTATTTTCTCTTATAACTTGTATGCATATAATACAACAATGTATATAATACCTTCTTTAGCAGCGAAAGCTTGACTGTCAGAGATCACTTTCTTGAGGTCTGGGTTATACCGCGTACCTTCTGGGAAGATGACCAGAAACATCTGTGTGGTGGGAGGGATAAACACAAGGTGAAATCAATCATTATGTACACCATCAATTTCAAAAGGCTATAAAAAGTCTACTTACTGGTGTTCCCGATTTAGCCTGAGTATGAAGTTTCTTTTTCATTGCCTTTTCATTAAAATTGGCACTTCGTTTAACATAGACACCTCCGTGCTGTATAAGTGAGAACAGCAGTGTTTTAAATAAACAGTAAGACCAAGTTAAACTCCATTGTATTTAATATTCAGGAAGGCACCATACCTGAGAAAAATACCATCCGTATAACGGGAGCCACTTGAGGCCATCTTTAAGGACGTATCTCACATGACCAAGGGCATCCTGTCTGATGGCTAGCATGTCAGCAATTATCCAGTCCGCTAGAAGAGAAGGTCAGTGGTTTAATTTAAGCTTCTCTTCTTTTTTTTTTAAAGCCCAATTCAATACTTTAAATAATAGTGTCTTCATGCATTACCTGTGCACTGATGATTTGACAGGTAGACTACATTCTCCTTGTTCTTTGGTATATCTCCATATATAACAACCTAAGAAGAGAACAAGGTTGAAAGACATCTATTTTACTAGCCCAGCTAATACAGGTCTGGGATCCTAATCTGACTGCAAAACAACAAGGTCTATAATACTGGGCTGAGAAGGCAAATGGAGAAGCTTTGTAAAAGCACACACCAGATGGTTTTTATCAATTAAGAATAAAAACACATTACACATTGTGCTCCTTTATAAACACATTCTGACAAATGTTGCTCACACTTAAACAGTAAATCTGCAAAATGATGCATCTTGTTTGGAGGCCCAAAGGACCTGCTTCAGGGGTTCTGACAAGGCATTCTGCACACTCAGTTTTCCAAATCAAGCATGCTAAATCACGGGGTGAAATGTGGCCTACCAGCTGCAGGACTGCAGCTGGTACTGTAATGCACAGAAGGTAATCCAAAACATGCCTGCAATAAATAAATCATGTCACACCATGTAAATTGTACCTTACAACGCCTACTGTACTATGCACTGGGTGTAACTTTCAAAGTGTTAAGGAATTCAGATTTTCCTGCAATCTATCTGGATAATCAAGTTCTTGTTAATCATGATTAGACTATCCTGTCTTGTTTGTTTGCCGTGCCAATGTGATTTCAAACAATATGATATGTTCTAACTTCAGAATTAATGCGTGTCAAATGTAAACACAGGGCACTAAGAAATGTATTTTATTAAAGCAATTATTTTATATTCTTGGTCAATTTCTATATGCTTGGCTGATACAAATGGTTCACCTGTGCCTTTCAAACATCAACAAGTTTGATTATCATCTCTAACAAATATAATTGTCATGGTGAGATTAGTATTTAAAAAAAAGACTGTAGGCAAGTAAAGGATCACCAACCTCCACTCCAGTGTAGTTTTCAAAGAAGAAGAGCACCATGCTCTGGTAGATGCAGTATAGCTTGTCGTCTATTTTATGGTACACCCTGGCAGGTAACACAGTTGAAAGCAAACGCCAAGTACCCCATGATAACAGGTAAACTGGAGCCGTACCCAACATTACAGTAGCAGGAAACCAATACCGCAGAGAGTATGTGTGCACGACCAAAGAAAGAAGCATTTTGCCGTGCTGAAATCACTTCTTTGTATTCCAACTACTCTACTACAGCTGCTACTCTGTGATTGCTGTGGTTATATAAAGTTCACTAACCCAGCACATTACTCCATTAACAGTATTAAAGGTCCGCTGGCAACCTGCAAATCAATGTGAAAAAGTGTCAGAGCAAACTAAAACAAGTTAGAAGAGCTAGCTAGCTAACGCTAGTGTTAACCTTGTGCGCACCGTGTAAGCCAAGTATACTCAACATCTAGCTAACCATTATGCAGTGCAAAAAATAAACTAACTATCGCTATCTAATTGGCATCCAACATGTATCTACACTTTCGTACAATTCAGAAAAAACCCTGTGTGACTGCTACTGTTCTACTATAAAGCATAGCCAGTTTTGAAGCACAAAATTATTAACCAACATTAGCCAAACGGCACGTCTCACTACCACTACATTTGGAAGCAAACTGTAGTTTTAAATATAGGAAAAACTGCAGTAAGGTTCATACTGTATGACTGGATATATTGTCTCGCATTCTCATGTTCCGCCGGAGCTACCTAGCTCTCCTTACATCAGCCTCGCTGAAATGTCACACACACCTCCCTACGTACGCCATGACGCGTTGTAACATCGTGTAAGCTGATTGGGTCAACTAGTGGTTCTGGGCGCTTCAGCGTTCGCAGCATGGTACGCATCGTACCTAGTTTTTGAATTTAATAAATAAATTACACTTCAAAGCAGTCCTCCTAGTTTGAGCGGATATTTAGGTAAAAATATATGCACTGTGTCTACTTTACGGTTATGTATTTTTCTGTTCCTGTGCATCTCTATGTGGGTCAATTGTATATGTTGCTATGCTGACCTCTGCAATTATAAATTCCAACGTGGTTAACCAGGTCATTTAGCAGACGCTTAAGCCATACAATTACATGGAGCAGATCGAGGTTAGGCATCTTGCTAAAGGGTGATTACAGGTAGGCCAACTCCGGAGCTTGAACCCATGACCTTCTGGCTGGGAGTCAAACACCTAGACCATTAAACTATCCTGCCCCAATGGCAAATACATCTCGTTTATTGCACAAGCGTTGCACAAAGTACAACATTGCCGCCCCGACCAAACAGTTCTGAATGTATTTTACATTTCCCACTTCTTTGGAAGAGATACATTATAATAAAGTCACACTATTAGAATAATGTTAGTCGGTACTTGGCACAATTGCCTTTTAACTGTGCTAAAATAATTTTTTCTCATTAGTTAATAATATTGAGAATCCCTGAAATCCAAATAAAGTTAAATTAACTGTTATAGGATTTCCAGCCTTATTTACTGAAATATTTACAATACAATTCAGTTAAACAAACACTCCCACTCAAAGAAATGTAAATAGTATGAAAAATTAATGAACTGAAAATATTTTGATAAACATTTAATGTTAAATATATTTAAGATGTTAGATGAACAATGAAGCATGGACATGTACCCAAATGCAGTGCAGTTTAACAAATGCTCAAAAAGTAATGTTAGGCTGTCAAGCTAGTCACAGTCTGGTAGGCCTACACTTATTGACATGATAACAAAGGAATTAATTGAAAATGTTAAAAAAAAATAAAGTTTACTTTTTTACAACCCTTTTTACAACTAGGCTCTATGAATCAAAATAAATGATCACAGTTCAAGATTATTTCATTCCATGTTGTAATGTTCATAGGGCAGTTGCTTGAGATGTGTAATACAGTCTGAAAGAACAAAAACAACATGAAAACATGGGAAACAACAGTGACATTAACTGGCAACCACAAATAGGTAGTTTGTATAACAGACATCTTACCAAGAACCCATTGCTCAGACAAGATCCTGCTTCCCTCTGGTCTCCTGCCGCTGTATTTCCCTATGCAGATACCTGCCTGTCGGACAGTTTTGCAGACTGTACCTCCGCATAGCTGGATGAGTTCAACCAGACTTTGAGAAGGTGGCTGGCAATGTTGGGATACAAACATTGCTGGCAAGTCTTGGAACAAGTCTTGTTGGTGCTCTCCAGCAGACAAGTGTTGTTGAAGCCGGCAGATCTAGTATTAAAAATTAAGGTCAGAGATAATACCTATACAATGGTATTAATGCACTAATTACGAAATACATGTTTTAAGCACAGTGTTTTTTTGGTTACGTATTAGGTTTTTTATTTATTTATTATTATTATTATTCTTTCATTCTTATTCTTTTATTATTTCCATTTTCTCTGACATACTCCCATTTTATAAACACTGTTCTAGAACAGTGGTTCTTCACCTTTTTTATCCAATGTTGAATAGTTTAAAACTCAGAATCCCCAACATATTCCGGATCTAAGAAGCAAGCATCTCTCCTTTAAGATCTTTGGACATGTAGTGCAACTTAAATGGAAGGCAATTGATATATTTTTATACTAAAATATGTCTTCCCCCCTAAAACCCACAGAAACAATACGAGAAAAATTAACTCCATATCCTGAAATCAACTGGAATAGAAATATGTTTGTTTCTATAATAGTTTAAAATGAACAGAAGTGGGAGAGCATATGTGAAGCTTTTTAGACACTATTTGTCATTGGGTGTAATAAGTCAATGCTCTAAGCTTTGACCAAAAACCAGCTCCACCTTCAACATGGACTGTTTGCGGCACTGAATAAAATCTGGCCTGTTTTGAAATGAATGCTTTAAATGAAATGAATGGTGAAATGAATGGTGAAATGAATGATGAAAGCTTTACACCTTTAGCCTTTGTGTAGCTTTGGGCCAGTTTCTTTTTATCGCAGTGCAATCAGGGATTGGTCACATGGCTCAGAGGAAGGGTGAAGTCAACATTAAACATCATTGTGTATTTGGGAGGAATGATTTATGATATAATATGTAGGGCCCATTGTGTTAAGAAAGCAGTTTCTTATCTAGTAAAGATATCTTCTTGACAGCAACATTTAAAATGTACCCTCTTTGATCACATCTCCAGAACCAAGCCCCAGCTTGTTTGGATACGAAGCTCATGAGCGTGATAGGGTTTCATGCAAAACAGATTGCTTTGATTTCATACTGATTTCAGAAGAAATGGAAATGTAGGCTTCTGGAGGTGACGTAATCACGGAGTGTATCTTTAACATATTATTCTCTAAATGTCCAACTATGACTATATTTCCAGATAAGAGGGATATCAATGATGTAGCAGGGTACACAGGTATTTTTTTTTAAATAGCTTGGGGAAGAAAATGCTAGAAATTATTATATAATTTTGTTCCACCCTTAACTGAATAACCTATATGCTCAGTCCACACACCGATGATTTTAATAGAATGTGTTATTTGTGTTGAGTTCGTTTTTTCACCTCCTTGGACTCCTTGGTTTAGTCGAAGCCTCCTTCGTAAAAGCGGAGTAGTATATTTTTTTAAGTTAGACTCCTCAATTGCATTACAGTGCCTCGCAGATACCTAAATTTCCCTCCCAGTTCACGGTTGATTTTGAAACAGAAACAGTGCCTATTATATATATATATATATATTCATTCCACATTAAGTGACACCCAAAAGAGTTTGGTCACATAGAACTCTCAGCATGAGAGAGGAACTGGATTAGACTTTGGTAATCAGTTCCGTTATAAAAATAAAAAAAACAGAGGTCACTGTGTAGGTCACTTCCTTCCCTGTGTTCTCTAAACACAAATAACTGACACAAGCTTTGGCGCCCACGTACATGTGTTGACGCCCACGTTCATGCTCAATGATTCACACCCTGAACACCTGAAAGCTCACTGGTGTTTTTACAACGACCATGCGGCCTTCCTCTTTGTTAATGCACCCCAAAATATGTTACATTTCCTTAACATCATATTGCATTAGTCTTCTTCCTGTAATTCAAATGTATACAAATATTATTGGTAATATGTCGCCTGTGATAAATGAGACAATTTCCACAATACAATATAAAACAATAATATTATTGTTATTATTATTATAGTTAAGAGTTATAAATATAAAGTAATTTAGTATTTATTACACTAAAGTTTATAATGAATGTGTTCTGCCCCAATAGGGTCTGTTTATGTTATTCAGAGAAAACGTTGTATGTTTTAATGTTAGAGGAAGTGAAGAGTGAAGCTCCTGAAGCAATAGGAAGGTGACTGTGTTGAAGGCATATCCCCTGGGTATAGGACAAAACATCCTCCAATGTGGACTCACTTCCTGTACAGCGCACCTGCACTCTCAATTCCCCACTGTGAGATAGGAGCTCTATGACGCGAGCTCACACTGAAGAAAAGCAGCTCAGCAAAAGTTGGAATAGTGGTGCAAAAAACAACCTTGTTTTCCACGTGTGTTTTCCATTGTGTGACTATATTTTCAACGTGGAAAAAGATGTTGCTGAACAGTCCTGAAGGCCTGACAATAAAACAATGTAGTCAATATTAAGCAGCCAGATGGTTAATATATGCCATTCATACACATAAAACCTATCGTGTATTCTCTATTTGACTGCTTGACTGGAAGAAGGTCAAAAATAGATTAGAAACACAACCTTGATTTGATATCTCAAAACCCCTGTTTGCTAAAGACATGAATAGCTGAAGCAAGTAATGTATAATACTTGACTTACTGTCACTTGTCGAATTAGAATAGGTACTAAAGAAAAATATTATGGTGAAGAATTATTTATGCTCTGGAAAATGTCAATGGTTACTAAGAAATGCTTAGTATTACACCAGAATATACTAGTAAAGTAATTGTAGCACCAAGTACTCTACATTAGTCTAGTCTTAAAGGTTTCACAGAGGAGGTAGAAAACATAGCCAGCACTTAGCACTTCCCCTCATATATGAAAATTAAATGCGAGAACTCAAAAGAATACTCCTATAATTAGACAGGCAGTGTGCATGCAGATTCCTTAATTTAACCATCACAACTGCATACATGTAGTATAGGAAACACTGTATTATCATTATGAGAACGATGAGATTTCTCTACAAATCAACAATGGTTCCCTGGCTGGATATCACCATGATGGGAATAAATCAATATTGCACATGCTGATTGCAGTGTGATTGCACTCTGCATAGTATGAGGGGAAAACTTTCAAGCTATTTACCTCGGCTATACTACCACAAAGCCAGGTAATCTAGATTCTTGAGCCAAAATCAGCTAGGTAGGGTTGAGAAATGTACCTCCTAGGTACTACAACCATAGGCACTACACTTTATTAAAAGCTAGAAAAAAAAAATGTCATTTTGACAAAGCTCTTCTAATATTCACAGAACATACTACATACATCATTGTCTCAAAGCACTACAGGGTAAACTGTTCCCGCACTCCTTTCACAATATAATAATGTGTTACCATTCATTTAAAATGTTCCAATATCTTTGCTTGGAGAGCCACTGAAGGAATGCAGTTTCTCTAGGTAAACCCTCACTAAGCACAGCTCTGTATGACATCCCAGAGAAGCATTTATCCTTTGAAACCTTCCCTCAAACACATCTGTGCTTTTGTCACAGTGAGGAAAAAAAACTAGAAGACTGAAAGGGAGGAACGGACATTGCCGTGACCAACTATGCCTTAAGTGGACAGCTGCGTTCGTAGTGGTTCTTCAGTGGGAGAAAGACCCGCATGTGGGCATTGTAGCCGTAGCCTCCATCTTCCTCACTGACCCGTTCAAGTGCTCTCCCTCGCAATCTCTCTGACATTAAAAGAGGATGTAGCAGGAACATGTTGAGTTTGTGCATCTCCTTCTCTGAGTAGTTTTTGTGTGAAAGGAATCTCCACTCGAATGCCCTTCACAGTGACTGGCCACAGGGAAAGGGGGAGTGGTTTGAACTCAGCTTAAACGGCTAGCTAATCAGAGGGAGAAAACAGAGCTTAGAGGGCTGGGGCATTGATGAAAAGAGCACATGAAGCCTGGGACCAGTGACCTGATGGAATGACAGACTACCACTAGATGCTGAAGACTCACATCTCCCCCTGCATCAGAGTGCTCATTGAAATAATCGGAAGAACTTTGCGCAGATTGTAGAAGTTTGTAGAAATACAATAAGACAGCAAAACAAAATATAATTTTAAAGCTATTTATCCTTCCAGTAAAATGCTGAATTTTGGCTTCATGGATTTAATAATCTGCCTGGTTGTGGCGACTGGTTCTAAGGCTTTAGCCACCAATGTAGGAAAGAGGCAATATAAGATCCAAAACGGTCCTTGCAGCTATACCTTTCTACTGCCTGAGCAGGAGAACTGCCAAAGCGGTAGCTACAGAAACCTGGCCCAGAAGGACAGCCCAGCAGAGAATGGTGAGTCCGTTCAGAGGCTGGAACAACTTGAGAACATCATGGAGAACAACACACAGTGGCTCCTCAAGGTAAGACGTTCTTTCTGACCTTATCTCAGTGGCCCTCAACTGGAAGGAAAACGTGTATGAGTTTGTGAAGACAAATAGCAGTGGTTTTGCCATTTTTCAACTAATATTAATGGAATTATATTTTCTAAACCTCCATATGGTAATTGATAGGACACATTAACTGTTCTTGTCCTGGTAGAGAAACTTTGATATAAAAAAAAGAGGGAAAAAGGAGGGATCATTAAGTGACAAAGTGTGTGTGTGTGTGTGTGTGGGGGGGGGGGGGGGGGGGGGGGG
>JAODLI010067475.1:0-14542 GCA_027575585.1 Percopsis omiscomaycus
GTGTGTGTGTGTGTGTGTGTGTGTGTGTGTGTGTGTGTGTGTGTGTGTGTGTGTGTGTGTGCGTGCGTGCGTGTGTTTGCAGCACAGTGTGTAAACCCCGCCCTCCGCGGACAGGGGATGCGCCCCCCCTCTCCTCTTCTCTGCTGGGAGGAGGTCTGAACGAGCTTGACCTCCTCCTACAGGAGTTGAACGCAACACAGTTCAACATCACAGGTACCTGCTGTGTATGTGTGTGTGTGTGTGTGTGTGTGTGTGTATGTAACAGACTGTGTAACAGACTATGTGTCTTCCCAGATGAGATCCTGGCTCAGTTTCCAAGCTCCAAGAAAGATGAGATTAAAGACAAAACTCAGCCATCCAGGTAACCCTGTCCCCTCTACAGTAAAAAACAAAAACACAGTAAAAAGTACAGATTGGAGCTTTAAAGGACCAATCTGTAGTGTCTGTGCCAAGGATTTTGTTTTATGGCACACAACAAAATCTAGTCGCAAGCCTCTTCTACCATCCTGCAAAAGCTCAGCATCCAAACAATGTAGTTTTGACAAACTTAGCTCATGGCTCCACAGCGTGGTGGAGTGAAACATTACATGAGGATGTTTGGGGGGTTGTAGACATTATTTGATGTTTTCCTTGGTGGCGCAGAACGCCGCTATCCAGGAATAATATATTGATTGTTTAATGACCAGACATATTGTATGTGTGTGTGTTAGCTCAGTAAAGCCCTCTGCCACCTCAGCTACATTAGAGCTGGACAAGCTAATGGCTTCGCTGTCCGACTTTAGAGTCCAGAGCACGGTAACACACACACACACACGCACACACGCACGCACGCACACACACACACACACACACACACGCACACACACATGTACACATACACAGTGACCTTCATTGCTGAAAGACACCAGCTACAGCATATGATGATGTAATTGTGTGCTGGCCTCGTATTAGCCTGCTGCTCCTGTCAGTCCAGTCGTCTCACAGCAGCCAGCCCCGGCCCCACAGACCTTGTCTGGCGGCTCATTGGACAGCATGCTAGGGCTCCTCCAATCAGATCTGAGCAGGCAGGGTGTCCCGACATCCTCCAAGGGAAACTGCTCAGCCTGTCAGAAACCAGTGGTGGGACAGGTATTTATATCTATATTTAATTTAAATCTATATTTTTATTAATATTAATATCTATATTATATAATAAATAGGAATGATATATATAAACAGTATTTCATAAAAGAATGGATATTCAGTCCCTCCAGGATCTTATGATTGCAGTAATGCACGCAAATTCAGCCAATCACGGCATTATTTGTGATGACTTGATATTTTGTCCTATTTCTGCAATATTTCTGCATAAAATTTCATCTTGAGGGAAAAAAACAAAATTCTAATGAAAAAACAAATCATCATATTCATTTTGTAGTCTAGTCACAAATGTTTTTTTCGCGGAGACATCCCATTTACCAACCAAAATAATGGCTATAGACAGGGCTAAGCAGCACCCAAATGTGCTCCATGAGAGTAGGGGAAAACTTTCTTGCACTCCGTGCTGGAATACAAACATAAGTCATCCATTGACACACATTTCAGCAGTGCAAGGCACATAAAACACACCACTGTTGTCCTGACCTATTATTTATGGTTATTGCATACTCAAATTACAGTATTATTACAAATTCTATAATTAAAAGTATTATGCACAAAATACATTTACTGGTAATTTGACTCCATCTCAATTTTTTACTGAAAAACACTAAACACAAAAAAATGTTTCAAATGGTATCGCACATTTTTTGAAATACCGCAGCAAATTCAGTAATTTTGGGCCGCAATAGTCACACAAAAAACTCCTGGAGGGACTGGATATTAATCCTGTCTACATATTGTATATATATGGTAATATATATGTATATGTATGTTTATATTTTCAGGTCGTCACAGCTTTGGGAAGGGTCTGGCATCCAGAACACTTTGTGTGTTCAGAATGTGAAATGGAGCTGGGAAGTCGGAACTTCTTTGAGAAGGACGGTCGTCCATACTGCGAGTCAGATTACTTCAGTCTGTACTCCCCTCACTGCGCCGCCTGCAGCAAGCCCATCCTCAACGTTAGTACTAGTACAGTACCTGTTCCACACAGTACTAGTACTGCTACAATATCTAGTACACGCTGTGGAATTACTGAGCATGTATCTAACTGTGTATCTGCCACAGTGGTAGTACTGCATCGGGAACATGGTTAGCACTTCTACTCTCTGGTGTGTTTTCCACCTGTGCTTGCATTATATTGCAGTATTTCAATGTGTTTCATTGGTAGTTTTCCTCATAATACTATAATAATATTCCCCCAGAAAATGGTCACTGCTCTGGACCAGACCTGGCACCCGGAGTGTTTCTGCTGTGTCAAATGTAACCGAGCATTTGGAGATGAAGGTAACGCACACACACACGTGCAAGGATCACAATCTTCTAAATGAATGTTGGATTGAATGTTGTAAAATATAACAATTCCAATTGTAATATAAGCGTCTTACGTGAGTAATTGATTTGCTTGATCAAAAGAAGAATATGGAGTACATACACGGAGGTCTTCAGAGAGAAATGTACAGTATATGAAAATAGAGAGTACAGAAATGAGAGACACAAAACATATCTCCAGAAAATATTATCTTTGTTATGGCTCCCGATGTTCAGCATTGGTGCCATATGTCTGGCAAGGCAAAGAACCTTGACAAGACGTAGATAAATAACCAGACCTTTGATAGGGACAGGGAAATACTCCCATGTATTTAAATACATTTAGAATATAAGTTCATCAGGACAATAAACATTTCATAAGTATAAGAAATCAATTATTTCATAAAAGCTAGAATCAATAATTTTTCCACAATAAATACCAATCCTAATCAGATTTGACCCGTTCACACTTGATGTCTAAAGTGAAAGGCTGTGGTTCGTTTCCCAGATGACTTGAACAACTTTCTTAAAGCTCTGTATCTTTCTAGTGTATAGCATTGAGGCACCCCCTGCAGTCAGTAACTGCTAAGTGATCACTTCCAAACCAGCAACACACCTGCTGTGGGTGGCTCAAAGGCACGTAGACAGTGTGTAAGTTGCTGTGGTGTCTTGCAGGCTTCCATGAGCGCGATTGCCAACAGTACTGCCAGCAGTGCTTTTTGAGCCTCTTCGCCTCTCGTTGCCACGGCTGCAGCCAGCCGATCTTGGAGAACTACATCTCTGCCCTCAACACCCTCTGGCACCCACAATGCTTTGTGTGCAGGGTAAGTGTTTCCAACATAACTATGTAGAGATATTTGTTGTTGTTACGCGTTAATTAATGGTCATGGGTACCTGTCTGTCTCTCTCCAGGAGTGCTACAGTCCGTTCGTTAACGGGAGTTTCTTTGAACACGACGGTCAGCCCCTCTGTGAGTCTCATTACCACCAGGTCCGTGGGAGTGTGTGTCAGGCGTGTCAGCAGCCAATCACAGGCCGCTGTGTGACCGCCATGGGTGCCAAGTTCCACCCCCAACACCTTGTCTGCCACTTCTGCCTCAAGCCGTTGAGCAAGGGCTGCTTCAAGGAGCAGGAGAACAAACCATACTGCCACCCCTGCTTCATCAAGCTGTTTGGTTGATTATTTCATTATTTTATCAATGTACATTAAGCCATAAAAAAACACAAGGAAATGTATACTTATGTTTGTAAAATTGCCAAATGATTCCATGCTGCTGTATGTAAACTCATTACGTACTGTCCTAATTCAAATTGAATATTGACCACTTTGCCAAAAGGTACAAATTAAACTGTTTAGTTAAAATTAGACATTGCTTTGATAATTAAGGAAGAACAGAATATATTTGCTTTGCAAAAAGTATTAGTGTCACTGCTTTTGCATTTATAGGCCTACAGTATATTATGTATTTTCTGCTATTGGGTGTTTTGGAATGAGCTGCCTTTGCCTGCCTATTACATCACATTTTATCATGTATTTCTGTTAAAATGCCAAAGATTATTCATTATTTTACCACTGCTGGTAAAAAAGACCAAAGAATGAAATTAAACACTTACTGCTGAGACAATCATGAGTCAAACTAAAATAAACGCTGTAAACATGAAGGTGATCAGAGGGCGTTAGTGTTTATATATGATATTTATTGGTATTAATTGGTATTAATTAATAATCTGGTATTAAATAATTAACTGAGCTCAGACCCAGCTGAGTTCAGTTATGCCTGATGAACTTCCTGTGTAGCGATGTCATTAGGTCCGAAGTCAGCGTGCACCCTCTGATAGAAACACAACATGAGTTCACGAGCTGCGGTAAGTGATGCAAGTAATGCTTTAAGTTGGCAGATACGCACGTACACACATCGCGTTTATGAACAAACGCGCATGCCCGCGCGACACACAAACGCAAGTGCATACCGGTTCAGCGTGTTTCTCAGCAGCTTCATAATGGTGCACGTGCGATTGCAGAAGTTTAGTTTTAGAATTCCTCTCTCTGACGTGTTTTCTTTACTGTTTTTTTTGTGTAATACAAAGCCTGCTGGATGTTTTAGGATTCCTAAAACCTTTTTTATGCTATTGTGTGTGTGTGTGTGTGTGGGGTGGTAAATAATAGTTAGAATTTACATTTAACTGACAAATTTGTCTAACTGTCTTGCCAAATACATTACAACAAAGTGTATTAATGTCTCTTCAGGACAGTGAAGAAATGTCTCCACCCCAATGGCCGGAGGAGGGAGACCGCTGGAGCGACGGAGAAGCGGACTGTGGCCTCCTGCAGGCGATGGCTGAGGAGGATGAGGAGATCGACCTTCACAATGAGGAGACGTTTGGAATGGGTGAGCACCCCTGGTGGTCTTGGAATAGGGTGCCCTCTCTGGAACCTTCCCAAGGTTTCCATCACTTGGTTTTATTAAGAGGTTGGGTTAGATGTGAAAGAGACTGGACTAGAAGGACTATACAGATGTAGCGGTTGGCATCTAGATGGCAACGAGAGGAGAGTCAGCTTCCAGGCACGTAGATGGGGGGGCCAAGTGGTAGGAATAACCGGTGGCAACAGCTGTTTCCAACCCATCTTTTATTAGATCTAGAGGAAGAGGTGGCAGCAGATAACAGTGAGACCCTGCTCCAGTTTGAAGATCCACTTCCCAGTTTGTCTCCGCCACCCTCCCCCTCTCCCCCCAGACGGAGCGTCCAGTATCTGCCCCGGGGGGTTGTCACAGGGCAGAGGGCGTGGCGGGGCCGAGCACAGATGTTTGAGGACCCAGCTGTGATGAGGACGGTGGAGGGACGACCCAGTCTAAAGGTGATGCGCTGATAATTATTGCTGCGTTTTAGTCTATACATTCAGTACTGTAAGGTCTAGAAATGCTAACCATGTGTTGGCTGCTATAGATGTTGGTTAATCTTACTGTACTCTTACTAGCAGCAGTTACATGGTAAGCACTTCTACCGTTTAGACCAGATATTTACATCTAAAATTGCCAGTCCCACTCCCAGATATTGTTGCATAGCATCTTTTTGTGTGTGTGTGTGTGTGTGTGTGTCAGAGTCTGGACAGCTCCATAGTGGACTGTGGAACCACGTTGTCATGGCCTGGTACAAACCCCCCCCAGGTCAGTTTTTTTTTTTTTTTTTTTTGTTTTTGTTTTTTTTAAATAAACCATAAAGTTATAATCATGTCTTAAGAATTATACATGCCTGAGGTTTTTTTGTTTTGTGTGTGGCAGTGGCTTGTTCCTTCATACAGGAAGACCAGACAAACCTCTGGATCAATACTACAGGTGAAACCTCTCACATCTGTTCTTGTAATATTATTACATACAGTATGAGACTTTACCTGTCACACAAAAGTGCTTTGCTCTACTTGCATTTGCTGCACACACAGGATGATGCAATAGTGTGTGTAATTGACGCCCACTCCACTGGAAGGCACCATGCGACATCTAACCTCCTGGACTCGCCTTTGCCCTTCTCCTACCGAGGGAGACGGGGGGGCGCTAGGAGCCCCTATCCAAACAGACCCTTTGCCCAGAGAGCTCTCTCCCAGGTAAGAACTGGACTCTATTTTCATGTTTCAGCAAATGATGAAATGAGTGTACAATAACATGAATTTGACATGGGGAAATGGTCATTAAACGCACTCTGTGTGGGAATATCTCATAGAAAATGTTTGGGTCATGAAAGATAAACCCATTATGTTTGTAATCGCAGATTGAAAAGTACTCTTCTGCTAGTTAACAATGTCCCATCCTGTCTGTGTTCAGATGAACCCAGCTGTGTACCCAGGATCCCCGGTACAGTCACGGCAACCTTTAACCCCCCAGCAACGCTACAACCAGGTGACTGGGATGGACTGTACTGGTATTCTCCCAGTAAAGCTGAGAATGACATGGCTAACTGGACTGTTTATTAATACAACGCACCTGTTCAACATAACCTTTGCCCTTAACCAGGTTGTCACATTTCTGGAAGGTTAAACTTCCATTAGTTGTACCAAGCAGCATTTATTTGATTAAATCAATGTTAAAATGCTGACTTGATTAAAATTGACATATGTAAATAAAGCTTCTTTTTTTTCTATTGTACCACTCACTCTTGTCCTCTGGGAACCTAAAAGGTTTCTACTTCCTGTCTCTCCAGCCTCTAACCCCCAAGATAATGCAACTTCGTTTCGGGGCCAACTCTCCCAGACCCTCCCCTTTCTACAGCCCCTCATCCCATCCCGTGCAGCAGTTTAGGTCAGTGACTGTTTGTTTTTAGATTTAAACAATATATTAGAACACCACCTGAGTATTTGTATATGGTTTGAGGAAGATCTGTCAGTTTTATCAGGTATTAGGATGGCTTTGGTGTTTGTGTGGTGTTTATTTTTAATTTTTTTAAATTAACAAACCATTTGAAGCTCATTGGTTGTTGGGTCTGATTGACAGCAGGCAGACAAACCCACCTTAAGATTCAGATAAGTGGGTTTGTTTTTATATCTGTATACTTGCAGGTTTCCTGGTCCAGTCACACAGCTCCACCCTCAACACAGACGGCTGCTCAGCCAGAAACGGCCATCACAGAGGTTTGTTATGAGGCTGCAGGTTCTATGCATATAACTCTTCACCTTAGATTTGGTACATACAGTATATACTAAGCTTTGCGTATTGCATGAGCAGGACTAAGCTCCAACTATGTAAATGGACTGCCTCTTGGGCCCCATTTCATGTAGAATCACAATTGTATTCTACATTAACTATTGGTCATGCCAACAAAATCACTAGATTACATATTGACTTTTGTTTTGTTGCTACTACTCGTGAAAATGGCAAAAGGTTCCATTGTTTGCGGTCGTTCTCCCATGGCGGTCCAAAACACACTACGCCACAGTGGATGAAAAATCATATGAACAGTTTTGCTCATTAATGGATAACATATCGTCTTGGTAACAGAATTGACAATTGGTGAACTCTGTGCTGTTACCAGGAAGCAGGAGAGCTGGGATACTTACTGTAACCTGATGACTGCTAAAGAGAAGGAATGGATTACCAGATTACAGATGATCCAGTTACAGAGTGAAAACCCCTACCAAGAGGATTACTATTACCAGGTAAAACATGTTGCAAGATAAATGCACTTCACTAACTGCTTCCCTCCCGTGATCCACCGACAATAATTGCTCTCTATGCCCCTGTTGGTCTACAGGAGTACTACAGGCGGCTGGAAGCCAAGCTGGCAGAGGAGGATTTGGGCATGAGGAGCAAAAGAGAACCTCCTAAACTGACCACACCCTACATCACCAAGACTGCCTTGTACACGCCAGGTCAGTGGCCTTCAGTAACAGAAAATTGATATTCCTCTTAAGATCTTTCGTGATCACATACTCGAATGGTTTCATTCATTGTGAACTCTGACCTCTCCACACCAGTGGTCCATATTGAAGGGTCATTGGGTCAGGTTGCTGTGTCGACATGCTACTCACCCCGCCGGGCCATCGGCGCCGTGCACGCTGCCGCGCACTCCCCCCAGCCACACGGTCCACATGAGGTGAGTGGTCTTCCATCTGGGATAAAGATGGGCGTGGCCCAGGACATTACTGTGAATTACGTTGCTGTTTCTCTCCCCCCCCTCCCCATCCACGTCCCTACAGGAACACAAAGACACAAGATTGCAACGCCTGGAGGTCCTGGACAAGATCGAGAAGGTCAGAGGCATTCTGCTCTAATGTTTGCTCATAACACTTTTGGTAACAAAGCGGATGCTAAGTGTGGTGCTGTGCTGCAGCTCTTCTGCACTCTGCTGGAGGTGGAAGAGTCTCGCAGGATGAAGGCCAGCATCTTTCCTGAGGAAGAGGAAAGGAGACTGTTGGAGAAAACTCAGATGAAAGTGGAGAAGATCTTCAGCCAGCTGCAGCAGCCCAACACGCTGTAAGAACATCTGGATATGTTCTTACAGAAACGAGATCCGATTTGAGTAGTTTCCTTACTGAACAATTGTTCAAGGAAGTGTAAAGAATCTGGAACTCAGAGGGATTGTCAATGTAGCATTGACGCTGGTCACTTACTTATGAACCCTGATATGACGGATATGGATGCTTTTATAGCACATGCATGTGCTATAAAAAACACCACATGCATTTACATTTACAGCATTTAGCAGACGCTTTTATCCAAAGCGACTTACAATTAGTACTGTTGTCAACAGTTGAACCGGTTAACTACCAGTTAACAAGTAGATAACATTCTCCAAAATAAGGACAGCATCATGTAACACGGTAACTTCACCTATGCATTTGCGCAACATTACTCAAAGATTTATCCTGTGATCCTTAAAACAGTTTACAAGTTACAATAAACAAAGTTATCATTCACGCTTCACGTTTACAATATTCAAAAAGTAAATAATTGCTAATTGCGAAGTGCTTCAAATTTTAAGAGCTGATCTAGCAGAGTAGAAGGGAACCTTTTTTTTTGGGGGGGGAAGGGAGGAAGGGAGGATAGAATAGGTATTGTTGGTGTCATTAGTGCTATGAAGTGGAGAGATCGGTGGCTGAGGTACCGAGATGGATTTTGAAGAGGTGAGTCTTAAGTCTGCATGGTGTTTAGAGTTGTATCAAATGCTTAATGGAGCCTCTATAAACACTTCTCTAACATCCCTGTGTCTCTGTCCTGCAGAGAGACTGGTCAGGACTTCCTGTCCTGTCTGCTGGTCCCTAAAGGGAAGAGGCTGATCTCCAGGCTCCTCCCCTTCCTGGACCATGAGTCTGGTCTGAGGGTCCTGAGAGCTGTGAGCTCCCACCTCCCCACACTGATGAGCCGAGACACTGATGAAGTAACGGCTCGTTAAAACTGGCACCATGACGTCGACTGTCCATAGATGAATCTCTAACGCTGTTTCTTGTCTGTGCAGTCCCTGCCTGTCCTCTTCCCGTCCCTGAGGACTGTGATCGGCGGCCTGTTGTTCACTCAGCTCATTGGTGTTCTGAAGGAGCTGACAATCTCGTACGACTGTCTCATGCTTGCCTGCCAGAACAAGGTTTGTACCAACTGCTCTCATTTGTTGAAGGCGTCTTATGTGAGGCCTGGGTGGGTGGTTGGGATGTCCGCCATCCCTTGTTTTTTATCGTTTAAAATATTTTTTTGTTACAGCCGTTGGTTCACCTTTTATGGAAGCAGGCATTTCCCTAATTTGTCCCTAAATAAATCTGGTTTTGTGGCTGCTATAAACAGGCCAGATTACATCCAAAGCAAGAATGACTAAGTTGTTCTTAAATGCGTCGTGAGTCATGATGTGCAGTAACGGCTCCAGAGGGGATGAATCTATGTCAACAGCTTGTCAGACCATTTCATGACAGCTACCTGGCTATGTCCACCTCCATGTAGATGATGCGATGCCTTTTTATCTACATGACAAAGTCTTCTTTGTCCTGCAGTTTGGTCTGTCCCTCCTCTATGCCCTGCTGTCCCATGGAGAGCGTCTGCTGTCCTCTGGTGTCCCACTGGAGCCTAGCATCGGAGACTTTGAGACTTGGTGAGTCTCCAAATAGGCGTTCGGTAAATGCTGCCTTTTTATGTGTGCCAGTCTTTTAATGCACAAGATATTCCAGAACGTTCAAAGCTGAAGGTCTCTTTTATTTCCTCTTTCAGGACTGACACGATCTTCCAAGTGGCTGGACAGCTTTCCCAGAGTTCCCTGGTAGAGCCATTGTTCCTCCCCTCCAACCTCCTGACGTTGTTCTGTCGCTACCTGGATAAGAGAACTGTCCACCAGCTAAAGAGCAACATGGAGTAGGTTTCTACCAGCTACTCCAAACCAAACCCTTCCGCTACATTTGATTGTTTACATGTCTTTAACTTTGTCATTTGTTTGATTCCCTTTTTATGAAACATTTATTTGCACGTAGGGGTCAAAATAACTTTATTTGGAGGGGGGGGCTCTTGACCCACTGGTTTAGAAACCCTGGTCTAAAGGACTCTGAAACCCTCAGGTCTACTGGTTTTATTCAGGTCCATTCAGGTTAAATATCTCCATCCTCTCCTCTAGATCTGCTACTGGCTTCCTGGCTCTCCCATCCTAACCCAGACCTCCAGAACGTCTCAGGTCGGCTTGTAACAAGCCATACAGGGATCCCTGGCTGTGTAATGTCACTTCTGCTGGGACTGATTTCTTATGTATTTATTTTTTCGCCCTCCTCCCTCACGTTTCACCTCCCAAACTGTTTCCTTATAATTTTTTTAACCTCCTGTTGCCTAGCAACATGTTACCTCTGACCTCAGGTGTGTCGGTCACACTGCAGTATGCAGCATGGCCACTAGGGTGAGCCCTGACCTCTTCTGCTCAGTTACCATGTTTTACCACAGGTGAACAAATGTATGGCTATATATGAAGAGATAATTTGAATCATAAGCGTTTCAGTGTGTAAAGATGACGGGAATATGGAGGTTTGTACTGCAAGTTATGATTGTACAGCTAAACTTGAATGAATGCTTATGGCACGTCCAGTGGCGCTGTGCAGAGCTGTTTTGGGTTTTTGTAAAGTGTGTGTGTGTACACACAATGCCACTAAATATGCTAGATATCTGCTATGTATATTAATATTTAAGTTGTAAATGTATTCAGTTAATTTGGAAACAGCATTATTTAATTTTCACTCTTGTATAGCACTTGCAAGATAAATAAAATTCTTTAAGACATTTCTGAATTGTATTTATTTGTCATGGAAGGTTTTATAAGGGGCATTTTGTATGACTATTGTACAAGCTCACCTGTAGTCACTTATGTTTAACATGATCTAGAACGAATGTTCTTTATTTAGATTTATCTCTAGATGACCCCAGGTATGAGAGCGAGGAGATTGGTGTTAATATAATACAGATTTAAAACATAGGGTTGTCTTTTAGCAGTCAGTAACAGAAACAGACTATGTCCAGTTTTCCCTGACCATAAAGGAGAAACTGTGGGACCTTTTGCATGACCAGGCTGTAAAATCATCAAAAGCATAAGTTTGTAATGGCAGGTTCATCAGCGTGTTGAGCAGTGTGAGGCTATAATCAATGTTAACTTTTTTTTTTAATGTAGAAATGCAAACAACCTTTAACTTTTTGGAGGTTAATGGCTATTTTGTGTGTACATTTTATGGTAGAGAGAGATATAATTTAGTAAAGGTTAAGAGTGGTATTCTCCAGAAACGTGACCTCGCCAGAAGAATCCCAGTGTTGGGACACAGCTAATATTGTCCTAAAGTCTGGGAATGAGCTGGAATGTGAAACTGTGTGTGGAGTTTTAAAGAGGTAAATAAAGGTTGGCTGTTAAATTGCCTCAACAAAGGGATCAACATCACAGGCTTGTGTGACTCACAGATTTAAAACACATTTTTAGTTTGTAAAAATACCCTCACTTTGCTAAATTATTAAAATTCGAAGCTCAGATTGTTTTATAGATCTCATTGTGACAATTGGGGAGTTGTCTGATGTTCTGGGTAGTCTTTGATGGGAGCAGTTAGGAGCACCTACGGTACCATGGTAAGGTGCTAACTTGACCTCCTGCTGGCCTCTGGAGAGAGAAGCTTTAGCTCAGAAGTGAGGAATGTATCTTTAACTTCTATCTTTAAGCTCTGTCTGATGAAAGTGTCGGGAGCTGACAGAACATGGTGTCTGGTGTCTCAGTGGTTTAACTCCAGTAAGTGATACATTCACTGAAGGACTTTTACATAGACGTTTACATTCTTTGGATTAAAATGTTACATGTTATTTACAGTATATAGTTTACTTTACTAACTGTTCAGTTATTTACGTGTGTGTGTGGGCCCCTCCCTATGGGCGGAGGGGCCCCTGGAGAAATCTATATGAGGCCCCAGAAAGCATGCTGGGCTTCCTTTGGACTTCAGCTCCGTGCCATCAGTGTGTGTTGAGAGTGTGTTGGTCGGGACCATGTTGGTACGGATAATTCTACAGACGACTGTCCTCCTCTGGATGGTGACGAATGCACAAACTGGAGGTGACACACACACACACAAATAAACTTTCATATCACCACAGACAGAGATTACATTAGACTAGACACTAGACATGCATGTCTATCTCTTTGTCTGGTAGGTTACAGGGTGAGATGCTCAGTATGTGTTTAGTGAAAACGATAATCTCTCTGTTTAGAAGAAGTTTAGAAGAAGAATGTCTGTTAGTATCTAGATGTACTAATATTTACATTTGTAGTAATTGGTATTGGCATTGGCTCCAGAAAAATACTTAACCATGTATCTGTTTCATAGACGTACAAATCGTGTATCTGCTCCAGTAGAAGTACTTACCATGTATCTTGTTTCATTGAAGTACTAATCGTATATCTGCTCCAGTAGAAATACTTACCATGTATCTGCTCAAGTGGAAGTACTAATCGTGTATCTGCTCTAGTAGAAGTACTAACCACATGTGTATAGATAGATATAGATAGAGATACTTTATTTATCCAGAAGGAAATTAAGTTGTCCAATAGCTAGACATAGACATAGACATTGAAGGACCCCAGCCTCCCAAGGAAATGGAGCCTGCTCTGCCCTGTCTTGTAAAGTGCATCAGTATTGGCAGACTCTCCACATTCACCCCGTCAATGGTGACAGGCAGCAAGGGAGTGGCAGGCCTCCTGAAGTCCACCACCATTTCCTTAGTTTTGGTGGTGTTCAGCTGCAGCTGGTTAGTCCTACACCATCCCACAAAGTCCTCCACAAGGCTTCTATACTCCCCCTCCTGTCCATCCATGATACACCCCACAATTGCAGTGTCATCAGAGAACTTCTGCATATGGCAGGACTCAGAGTTGTACTTGAAGTCCGTGGTGTACAAGGTGAACAGTACAGGAGAAAACAGTTCCCTGTGGCACCCCTGTGCTGCTGACCACAGCCTCAGATGTTAGGTCCCCCAGTCTGACAAACTGGGGCCGTTCAGTGAGGTAATCTGTGATCCAGGTCACAAGGCTTAGGTCCACCCTCATCAGCAGTAGTTTGTCTCTCAGCAGGAGGGGCTGGATAGTGTTGAAAGCGCTGGAGAAATCAAAGAACAGGATTCTCACAGCACTGTCTCCTTTGTTCAAGTGAGAGTGCACCCTGTGTAGTAGATATGTAGTAGAATGGCATCCTACACTCCCACCTTCTCCTGGTACGTGAACTGTAGGGAGTCAAGTGCATGGTGAACCTGGGGTCTTAGGAGGTGGAGCATAAGTGGTGTAGTACTAACCATGTTTTTGATTTAAACCCTTAGTAATAATAGTATGGATTAGATTATGAATCCTGGTGGTCAGTTTAGATTGTTGGTCATCCGCTGGCATTAATCTGTCACATCTCAGAGGATCTTGTCAACTAAAAACACCACAGGCATCTTGGCAACTCTCTTTCTGCCATCTGCCTGCCTGTCTGTCTGTCTGTCGGCCAGGCCAAGTAAAGGCTGGTGGTTGCATTTGCCTTCTGAATTTGTCGTGCCGTTGTGAGAGGGAAGCTTTACGACCAGCACACAGTCACTCCATTGAGGCTTGCAGATGTTGTCATATGTTCTAAAATGTCATACTGCAGCTGGTTAGCAGGATAGTTTTAAAGCACTATCTGTATTATTAGACGGCAGGTGTCACATTTCATATGACAGCTCTAATATCAGGCTGTAGGAAGTGACAGGTCAGTTAGAAACCACATGTCAGTTTAGGCCACCTAAGAGTTTTCTTCCCATAGGTAATGTATGGAACATCTTAGACTAGTTGTTACTGATTCTATTTTCTCTAGTATACCAACCACTGCTGTTTGACATTAAATACCTCATGCCCTGTTTGGCACCTAGACACCAGATTATCAAAAACTATGAGAAGGTCAAAGGGAAAGGCTTTCATGAATTAGCATTAGACTCAGTATTATGTATTATGTTACAAAAAAACATTCATATTTTCAGGATATGGGTCTCATGCCAGCTCTACTAATGGACAGGCTACAAAAGGAATTGGTAAACGCACACACGCACACACACACACACACACACACACACACACACACACACACACACACACACACACACACACACACA
>JAODLI010067485.1:0-14542 GCA_027575585.1 Percopsis omiscomaycus
CCCCCCCCCCCCCCCCCCCCCCCCCCCCCCCCCCCCCCCCCCCCCCCCCCCCCCCCCCCCCCCCCCCCCCCCCGGTTCAAACATATCCTACAAACTTTTGTCTCCTTTTAGGATTGGTGCATGCATGTCATGTTTCATATCACTTAGAGTGCAACTTTCATTTCTTCTGAGCCATTATAGTGTCCTTAGAAAATGTACAAATACCAACATCATACATTCTAGTCAAAAACATCTATCTAGGCAACTACGTGAAAAGGGTTTAGTGGTCACCTTTAATGCATGAAGATTTAGCCACCATTAGCCTATTGTACTTAGTTTTGAAGGGTGTGGTTTGAACATTTATACAGAGTATTGTCACCTGACGAATTATAAATGTGTTCCCAGTTTCAGGTGTCAAAGTAATACAGAGGGTAAATGGGAAAAATCTGAATGTACAGTAGGTGTACATACATTCAGATCTATGGTTGTATCGTTGTTAATCCTTGCATACTCGGCATACTGGGTCTTGATGTCTTTTCGGATATCTCAGCTTATTGTCAATAACATTCAGCATGAATAATTCCTTTGAACTGTGGGAAGTATTGTATGTATGATCAGCAAGGCAGGTGTATCTTTAATCAGAGAAATGGGCTTGGGGGCGCAGTAGAGGATGTGTCAGTCGGATGTGTCAAATCGGGTGGCACTAAGCACATACCTATCCAAAATCACACACGCCACTTTCGTGTATGTTATGTGATCTATTTCGTAAATAATTTAATGAATGACTACTGTCCTTTTCAGTCATCAAACAAAATATATGCACGTGTATCATGGTGGTTTATTAGATGTGCCATATTTGCACAATTGGGAATGTGTATCTTCCGAAAAAAGACATAATTTCCTCCCGAAAGAAGCTTTTTTTTCGCCTTCCCGGAATTAAAGTATTGGCCACACCTTAAACCGACTTGCGCCATGGACTTGGCGGGGAAACTAGAGCCCTTAATGTCTTTTTTTATATCACTATGTGGATAAACATGCACAGCTCTTCATCAAATAACATTCAGCAAGACTCAGGTAATCTTTTCCATATTGAGAGCCATACTGTTGCACACAATATCTCATTCTAGAGAATGTCCACTATATCCACAGTCAATGGCATGGTTATATCTTGTGTTATGAATATATGCACAGATACATGTTTCATTATCATATTATCATTTAATGTATCATGTGTAATGTGTCATTATCATTATTATCTCATAACATAGCATTTATTCCTTATCCCGCTATAGTCAACTATGCATTGTACACGTGTGCCAAGATTCATGCCAATCAGAGCTATGGTTCATTTTAAGTGAATTTTAAGCATTTTCCAAAATTGTCGGTGTTCAGAAAAATCTAATTAGGCGGACTTTATGGGTTCTGTGGACTTATTTGTTCCATGTGTAGTTTAAGTTTAAAGTTTCTAGGTTAATCGTGGCAAAAATTAAAATTGTTTAAATTTGGGCGTGTACTGTAGCACCCTCTATGGTCAAATCATGGGAATATGTCATAGGTCTGATAAAGACCGCTATATAGTACTGTCATGCAAAGTTATATGAAATTTGGTCAGGTAATGTTTTCTGGCATAATTAAGTAAAAAAAATAAAAATAATAATAATATAACTACCAATAACAATAGGTTCCTCCTACCGGAGGACCCTAATGATAATAAAACCATAATTACATGTAAATATTGCTACATGAGAGGTTTCTACCTGTCCTTCCTTTAGTGTGATCTGTCCTTGCTCCTTACAGCCAATGAATGTCCTGTTACACCTGAACACCTGGTCCCCGGGCCGCACCTGGTGGGCAAAGGCTGCTGGGAAGAAGCCAATTCGGTCCTCAATTACACCCTTAAAAAAAACACAAAAAAAATGCAGAAATACAAACATCAGTAAGGACACTAAAGCAGATCTTTTACAAAGATGTCTAAGTAACAAAAACACTTGTTAAAACCATTACTCTATAGTTTCCTTACCTCAACATAATTCCAACCACTGATTGTTTACAATTAGGCCATTTAGCAGATGTTTTTATCCAAAGCGACTTACAAATACATGGTGCTATTACATGGAGCAGACAGGGGTTAGGCATCTTGCTCAAGGATGCTTACAGGTAGGCCAGCTCTGGGGCTTTAACCCACAACATTCCGGCAGGGAGTCTAACACCCAGACCAAGACTATCCTGCCCCCACTAGACTATCCTTCCCCGTTTAACATAAAACAATCCCTCATTTGTGGTATTATTAATCAGAAACCATTTATTTCAACCTGCTTCTGATCAACGTCTATATGTAGAATGTGGTAGTAGGTATCATCAAGTTAATTCACAAAATAGTGTATATTTTATTTTCCAGAATAATCATTAACCCCCGAAAAGGGCCCTGGTGTTGGCACTCAAAATACAAGTAAAAATCGAAATACTGGAATATATGTATATTGTACATTCTGTTCCATGAAGCAAGCTATTTTTTCATTTTTTTTATGAATTGCAAGTCCAAACAGCAACATTTTTGTTTACACACACTCTTTGAGAAATGTTAAGATTCATGAGCTATTTTGTGGTCTGGTGGCAGCAAGCTGCCTCCGTTGAGTCACATTTTGGCTTTTTGGCTCCCTAATTTATCTGCCATCTATCTGTACTGAGGCTTGCTGTTGTGTTGCACCCATAATTTGCTGCTCTAATACCTGTAATTTATAAATCCATATATTATTTGGGCTTTCTGCCATTAGTAGAAAACACAATCAAAACAACAGGTCTCATTCTACACAGTTCTTTACATTCTATACGAAAGAAATTACATTATTGAACTAAATGAGTTATGGATTATAAATACATGGTAATACAAAACTGGTTCCACACCTACCTTCCACCAATCATCATTGGAGTCATCAGCAAGTACGATTCTATCTCCTGGTCTACAAAGGAATAGATTAAACATTTTAGTTTTAATGTTTCTTCTCCCCCTCACTTGAAATTGACTTGAAACTGGAAAAGGTTATTGACCTTTAAATATGACTATTACAAATGCCATTCTGTTCTAAGACTAACTTTAAATTGCTACAACAAAGAGCAACCTCAGTCTAGATCGTTGCAACCACAGAAACTGTACAGTAGAAAGGAGAATGTTTGCCATGTTTGTTTGTTTTTTTCAGACTAGATGTATAATATAGAGTACCTTCATCAGGTTCACTCTGTCAGTAATTTTCCCTTAACAAAGCACTTCAAAGCCCAATGAATCATGTGTACCAAATCAACTGGTGTGTAATAATCCCTGCTCAGTACTAGCATCTGCTGGGTAGAACAAATGAGTTTGCTGGAACATAGCTAACGCTCCTTTCCTCTTTCTCTCGTGACTTGTCTTTTTCTGGGAATATTCAACATGACTCATAAAAGGCTGTTTCATAAGGGCTGTTTTGTGGGGAATATGCACAGGGCCACCACAGCAAAGTCTTTAAATCAAATATGTGTGCCGAGTTGACAATTCATATAAAATAAATAGTGAAATTGCATCTTTCAGTTTACAGTTACACCAGTAAATTATAACACTCTGTACCAACAGGGTGAAAAAGACTAGTGGAAATTTCTGTTGTACAATTCTGCTAAAGCGACTGTCCCTTCCACAGATAAAAAGAAGATAAAAAAAAGTATTATTGGCCAAGCGCATCACTACAACAATAACTTTTGATAATATTAATAAGTAATAATGCAACCCAACTATGTGGTGGCCACTTCACTTTTCTCAGTTAAAAAATATGGAATTAAACCTTTTGATTATGAATTCTCTTTACGTCACCTCTGTAAGTTGGTGGATTGGGAGGTGTTGAGATGGGAGAAGCTTTGAAGTTGGCTTTCATCACAGAAGAGGTTTAAAAACAACTCTACTGGGGTTTGTAATGCACGGCAGATATCAGCGCACAGTGTGACTGAGACAATGTGTGAACGAATATCAGATGAAGAGAAAGGCCGTGTGAGAAAGTGAGCGATAAAGAGAGAGGGAGAAAGCAATCTGGTGTCCTCGAAACCTCTTTGAGAACCCTTTCTAAAGGGGCCTATAAAAATGACACCCCATCCATCAGTAGGAAGGTAGCTTAGCTTAGAGAATTGCTAGCTTAGGTTTCATATTGTAGTGGACACGGTAAAACGCACCAGTGATACAGTGAACAGCAATATCTTATGTGACTTATTGTTCCATTACATGTTGATAAAAAACACTTTATATTTTGAGAATAAGGCTTTCTGCCGAGACAGATGCATTCTTCAGGTGTAGGTCGACAAAAATAAGAAAATATGTGGCCACACATTTGATTTGACGCTCTAATATCTTTTATACATTTTTCAAAAGACATCCTGCTTGTGTCAGGGTTAATGAGAAAATAAATGGAACTGATATTTATAGATTTGTCACTAAGACAGGTGCCAGTAATCAGGACATTCCTAATTAGACCATTTGGAGAACCTTGTTTGGGATATTTTCAGAATACAATATAGGCTACTAACAGCCATTTTAGATATAGGTGAGGTACACAATGTAAGATGTTTTTTATAAAGCTTACATTGCAGCAGAAGCTTTTATAAAAAAATAGTCTTGCTGTAAGTCGCTTTGGTTAGGTTAGGCATCTCACTGAAGGATGTGTACAGGTAGACCGTGCTTGTTGGGGGTAGAAGTCACAAACATTTGTCTGGAAGCCCACCAGCCTATCCACCAGCCTATCCTGCCCCCATGACAACAACAACGCATGGATATAACAAAAGTACACTACATGACAGGTGATCTTCAGGGAACAATGTTACATTAAATTAACACTGCTGGGATTTGGAGTCCGTTCACATAAAATGTAAGACTAGAGTTACAGTATACTGAGAAGAATTGAGAGCTCAGGACATGAATCTTTACTAAACCCTTTGGTCTCTTATTCCTTCCATTTTAGACATTTTTTGTCAGCTGTTTGGGCATGTCAAAGCCAGTCCATTACAGCCATGGAAAAAATTACGAGACCACTGCATATTCTTGTAAATATAAAAATACAAATATAAATATTGTATGTATTAAATATAAATGTAATTGTATATAGATAATATACAAAGTATTTTTAAAAATGGACAGTGGTCTCTTTCTTTTTTCCATGGTTGTATGTGTGCGTGCATGTGTGCGTGCGCTGACCTCATCTCCAGGTCATGACTCTCCTGGGGCATGAAGCTGTACAAGGCCACATAGGTGTTGAGCTGGAGAACGTCTTTCTCTAGCTGACTCTGCTCCTGCTAGACCACACACACACACACACACACACACACACACACACACACACACACACACACACACACAATTAAGTGATATGCAGTGC
This sequence comes from Percopsis omiscomaycus, assembly GCA_027575585.1. Classification (NCBI taxonomy): domain Eukaryota; kingdom Metazoa; phylum Chordata; class Actinopteri; order Percopsiformes; family Percopsidae; genus Percopsis; species Percopsis omiscomaycus. The sequence goes on from JAODLI010067485.1 coordinate 5,367, forward strand.
TGTACCGTCGCCTCTGACTGGTTATAAGTAACCTGGTAGTATTAATAAAGTTGTTTTTATCTGCCAGTGCACCTCTTACACAAGTGGGGGGGTGGGGGGGGGGGGGAGCTATTGTTTACAAAACAGTGATAGATTAAGGGACCGGCAAGCCAAGTCGCTCAGCAATCTGTTCTGTTTTTAACCCACCACCAACACGAGTGGGTGAACCGGGACCCCCCTGGTTGGGTGAAGTCTCAGGAAAGTAAACGCGGATGAAGGTGTGGGTTGGAAGGAAGTTGTTAAGAGATGTGTTAGCACAATTAACAGGAAGACAAAAGCATCTTTATTTTTTTTAGGTGAGAAAGACATAAAAGCTATTTTTGGATGGAGGGGGGACGAGAAAATATGCCTGCTTAGAAATCCTCAGTGGGACATTTTTGGATTCCTCGTGGCGCAAAATTGCCGCCCTGCCCGCCACCCAGGTGGGCTTGCGATAAAGCTGATGCATGAGGACAATTACCACGGCAACAAGGAAATCTCCTACTCTAGCCCAGGATGGAGCTACAGCAATGGCAATTTATTACAGCTAACTAGGAGCTAATCATTAGCCTTGAGAGCTGCACTAGGATCCTGGAACAGCGGACAGGAGCTCGGGAATGCCAAGATAACAGCATCTTTATAACAGAAGACACAGCTCAGTTTTAGAAGTGAGAGTGGATGTGCTATTATAGGGCGAGGTTCAGAACGCTGCAATCGATTAAATTCAGAGGACACCTCATCAATAAATGTAGACAAGTGAACAGAGTCCAGGAGTTGTGTCTGTGACTGAAAAGAGAGAGAGAGAGAGAGAGAGAGAGAGAGATCTCAATCTTTTCACCTGCTCCCCTGTGGAGCCTTAAACCCACTCCTCTGTTCATCCCCCTGCAGATTCTCCATCTGTCTGCACACCACCCTGCCCTAATGGAGCTGTCCAGCGACAGACAAACAGCCTGCAGCCAGCTGTGCTTAGTCCAGCCAGATAACATGGTACAATAAACCTCTCTTCCCTGAAATGGGCAACAAGACCTGCACATTATATTGGTGTGTAGGGTGCAGTGTGTGCGCTTGTGTGTGTGTGTGTGTGTGAGAGTTTTCTTATGTCTTGCGCTCTTGTTTGTACGTCTTTGTGTTTGCCTGCGTATCGGCAGTCTTTTTCCATTGTTGACAAAGGCAATAAACTTGTGAAGTTAAGAAGGTAAACAGGAAAACTGGCCAGAACTAAGAAAGATCACACTGCAACCTGCTTATCTTTTATCCACTGGTCCTCAAACTCAGGGTTGGGATGGGTTATGAGATGTTTTTAGGGGGTCAAATTATTTCAATCTTTAGTAATCTTTTTGTAATCTTTTTAATTTAAAATGTAAAATTATTTCTAATCTAATGTTTAATTAACTTTAGTAAAATGTGCATATGTATGTATTTCAGTGCTTTAAGTTACTTTTAAATGTAAGTTAACACAATTATTAAATCTGATGAAACACAGGTCAAAAGCTTTTAGAAGCCCCGTTAGAAGCCAGCTTTTTAGACCGTTTTGCTTTTGCTAACATGGATGCTGCGTTGTCAGCGCTGCACGTACAGAGAAACACGAAAAGAAAAATCTGCGGGAATTCCCTGAGCTGCATATGCAAAACACTGGCATCCGGGTTTGCCAGTGGCCCGGGACGGGTCGGCTTGGCTCGGCGATGATTTGTTACGGACGTGAAAATTGTGTCCTCCAAACTCCTGGGAAATTCTGCAGCGTGGATGGACTCTGGCCAAGTGTGGCGAGCTGACGGATGCACTGTAACATCTGGCTCTGTGACAGTTCACACGCTAACCAGCATTCAGGCACTTCTCAGAGGTCTACCTAGCTCTGCCAGTATTATGACCATATGACCATAAAACAAAACAGGTGAATCTCAGTGTAAAAAATAAGACCAACAAACAAGAATATGGATTTTTACTTTGTGCGAAAGGAGGCTTCGTTTAGTAAGGCTTGTAGATTATTATCAAGATGGCTCAGGTTGTCTATACGAAGCAGTCCTAAAAGAACCTTTATTTAATTTTAAGAGCTTTTGTTTGTCTTCAGTCTCTCTCTTTTTTCCCCACACCCACACAGAGAAAATGTTCTCTATTATTCTCCCTTGGCTCGCTTTGTTGTTCATTGTGCGTTAAGACACTAGTTTGAGTTTCTCACCGGTGAATCCTCAAGCTTTCTCTCTGGCAGTTGGTAGTGCTCCGTGCCGTTCTCAAGGACTGTGAAAACTAAAAACAAATATTGTTTCATTGTTTAACAGTCTTTTAATAAAACAAATAACAATAATGAAACATCACTTCCTGAAATGACTCCACATAAACTAAGTACACAACTGTGTCTGTCTTACAATAAGACGATATTGTAGTCTTTCAACAAGCATACGGCTGTCCTTACATGTAGCAAGGAAATTCCCATTTGCATAACAATTTTCCATGAAGTCAAAGAATATTTAAACGCCATCTAGAGGAGTGCACACTCATAAATATTTATTCGTAAATATTTACAGAGCTCTGTGAAGAAACTCATGTAGAGACTGGGTAGAAATGTGGGTTGACGTGCAATGGCCAATGAAAGCTTTAGCTTTTTCAATTCTTCTCTTTGCTATTCTGTTTGAAAGAAAATTGGCCGGCCTTGAAGCTGTGCTTCAAATGGCATTTTTCAATACTAGTGTCTATACTCCATCAGTCTGTCCAAAGTTCTAGCGATTATTGTACAGATCATAAAGAGCCAATGCACTCCAACAGGGAACCTAGCTTAGAGCGTCACACTACAGATGAATGAGTCAAAAATTACATTAAAAATAGAATAATAGCTTTCTTGCCACTTTCACAACAAACTCTGTTGATAAGTTAAATGAGAATGACGTAGTAATAGCAGTGTATTACTTTTATATTACTTGATGTTTAGTAAAAACAACTTCAATGCTTTGACCTTCAGGGCACCTACTGTGGGAAAAGCAACAGGCTTTCATTTTGTCCCCGCCTGTATCACTGGATGGCTTCTGTCCAGACGCACAGTGTACTGAAATTGATACTTACCATCGTCGCTGTGTTTTCTGGACAGCTCCTGCCTACTGCTGTGTCCTGCTGTTTCCTCTGGAACCTTGTCCAAGTCACTGGTCTGCAGAGAGAGAGAGCGGAATAAGGATTTATTTCAACAAATAGCAGCAGAGAGAGAGATATATAGCCAGATAGCCAGATAGCTAGCCAGATAGCTAGCTAGATAGAAACTGACCATGAACTCAAGTAACAACACATTTGTTGTCAGAAAAGGGGCTTGCCCCTGTGCAGTTCACTATACACATGTGGTCACTAAGACAACATTTGGTAACTATTATCATAACCCCGGTTGTGTCTGTCATCCGCCAGCGCCACACGCCCATTCACCAGCAGCTGCAGAGGACAGGGTGGCACATGGCCCAACAGCTTTCAGATGTCCACTTAGAGAGGCTCTTATTCAAGCTGCAGATACAGCGAATACTCCAAGTGATAAGCTGTGAATAACAGCTTTCCTTTTACATGACAGGCAAAGAAGAGGGGAGCAGAGCTGGACAGCGTCGACTCAAGTGTTGAGCCCTACAATGGGAGCGGTCCATCTAAACAGCTGTAATGAGAGCATTTCAACTGACATCACCTTTCATCGCGGCCTCAACCGCACTGCCTTTATTGGTAGTGTTTATGGCTCTACAAAGGCTATATCTACTTAGGCCATTACCTCTGTTTGCATGAGTAGGAATAAATAATACTAATATAATACCTGTACTGAAGTGAAATGTTAACTACAAAATGTAATCTCTGAGTATTACAAACAGAAGTAATAAATTTTATCTGAGGCAATAAAAAAATATACATACATTCTCCGGTTTTATTAGGGTACAGCCCCGGTGCACAAATAAAGGTAAAGTGAAATCTAGTCTAAATCACTAAAACAAAGGCCCCAATTTGCCCCCAAACTACCCCAAAAAGCCCACAACCAGCACTGATAGTTTGTGGTATGTGTTTAGATAGTTTGGGGTACTTTCATGGTTGTTTGGGATAATCTGGGGCAATTTCCTGACCTTTAGTAAAGAAAACTGTAACGTAACTGCCACTAGTGTACATTCTATATCTGTGAAATGACCGTGAGTTGTTCTTACTGAGTTTCTGTGAGGAGAATCGGAGCCACTCGCTCTCTTGGCCTTTTGTGCGAGGGACGTCCCAAACCTCAGGGCCTCGTAGACTGGGTCAACTTTATTGCCGCACGCTTGAGAAGAGATAGACAGTGGGAGATGTGATAGAACACAAACAACTGTTATGTAGCTGCCAGGGTTGCTGATGTAGAATGCCATGAAAACAGGCAGCACTTTATGTAAATCTCATCAAAGTGAATCAACTGAAAAAGTGGCATGGTAGCGGGTGTGCGGGACAGAACTTGCTGCTAACTTCACTGCGTCCAATCCTACAGTTGGCAGTTGATTATGAAGATGAAGATTAATGTCCTCACCGATGGGCATGACTTCTTTGATGCACCCAAACTGTTCCTGGATCAGTAACGGTGAGCTGTAGTAGCGTCTAAAGCCTTTTGGCTGAGGAGGGGGGGGGGGGAGAAGTGATAATGGATCAGAAGAGAAGAGGTGACACAACATTAGAGTGAGGAATGTATCGATTAAACAGCGCCATGGACAGCACAGCACCCTGGAATACATAGTGCCGCCGCGCTGGCACTAAGAATTGACACTAACTTCTGCTACACTGACCGCGGGCTGCTCCGCTTGCCAACAATGGTATATCACCGTCTGGCACTGCTAACAAACACAAATATTTCACCCAGCATTTTTCCATCCCAGGCTCGTCTGTGAACAGCCAACTGAAAATATACATTGAAAAAAATGCTTGTGAATGACAAGTTGTTAGTCTGCGCAACCTGAGCAATATCCTGATGGCCGTTTTCCTCTAGTTAAAGCCACAGTATGTAGGAATTGGAGATTGGAAACATTTTAATATTGTTTTAGTTATTAATTATTTTGTGAGAGAGGGATAGGGGAAAGACACTGTGAAAACTGTGTTTGTAGGCTGTTGTTTGGCTTTGCTACAGCTATTTAAATCGGCTATGGTCGTGTCTACCCGCTCAAAGTAAATAATCGAAAGTGAGGGCTCCCCCTGGTGACAAACAGGGTTAAAATCATGGACGTGGTACTAAAGCAGTGGTTATTTAGCCGGGCACCTAAACGTTTTACTCTTATAGCCTCAAGGAGCGCAGAACTTAGATACTGTAGTTTTAACGATCTTCCGGTTTAGCAAAGTATAGTCAATCTTTTCTTTTAAGTAGTTGTATACAGTACTGTATGTGTTCAGGCTACGCCAGTGGAATGCCACAAGATAAACTCATCTGTCATGTGATCCCTTCATCTCTAAAGTTCAAATAAGGCCAGGCTTTCCAACATTCATCATTTATCTATCCATTACCTGCCTCCAAGTCGATCAATACTTAAGGATAGAGGAGAAAATCTCCTCTATCCCTGTGGAGTGGCTCTCATCAGCAGCCCTGAGGCTAATAATTAACACAGGGTTATGAAATCTCTTTATATATCTATATATATAGATATATAAATTAGATTAACCTACATTTTATTTTTTGATGGACTCTGATAGCACCAGATAGCAGTGGGTATATACAGCCATGGACCACTGCACATTTTCTAAATTAAATATTTTATATATATATAAAATTTATATTTATATTCATATTCTTTTGAATTATTAAATATATTTTTTAAATATTTGTTATATTTATATTTATATTATTATATATTTAAAAATATGCAGTGGTACCCAAAAAAATTAAGAGACCACTGCATATTTTTGAGAAAGAAAATGGTCAGACAAAATGACATTGAGAGAAGCATCCTTTAGTCTATTCAACTGTGGATACGTGCTTATACACTCAGCATTTACAACTACTGCTATCTGGTCCTATCAGAGTCCATCAAAAAATAAAATTAAGATTAATCTAATTTAAGAATTTTCTCATCTTAAAATAGAGCTCAATATCATAAATGTGGTTGCACCTGAAACCCGCATGCATGTGGATGAAACAATACAAAAATTTAAGTGAGGTGCATATCAAAATGATGTTTAATACCCTGGCTGCAGATGGCAATCAAGCCACATTGGGACTCTCTGAAATGGGCCAGTAAATTAAGGGGAGAATTGGAGAGGCCTTGTGATTGGACACCCAATGGAGACGAATACTAATTAATTCCAGCAGCTAGGGTGTGTGATCTAAAAAGACACATAAACCTCCATTGACTCAGTAGTTTGGTTGCTTCTCAAAGTGTCCAAATTGTCTTACTGTACGTGGGTCTTAACCAGGTTTTATTACCACGGTTAAAATGAGGGCCTTGCAGAATGAATAACCTGATGTATATCATGCCCCCTATAATGATTTGTGGTTGTATCAGTGCTTCTATGCTACATTATATTATAATACATGCAGCATGAAACATAATGGATACATCTTTCTAGTGTGTCTGTTTTATATTACTCTACATTTTATTTAATTGGCTTTGCATGTAAGAAAGAATGCTATCTGCATTTCCACATAAATACTGTGGGTTCACAAGAGCTGTTCTCATGCATGTTTCATGATTGAGAAACAACAGCATTCTTTTTATTTTAATCTCACTTACACAATGCAACTGCTTGCACGCTATGCCGTATGTTGGGGGCTTATATTGGCAAACTCCATTTCAAGGTAATGTCTCTCTGTTTACATTGGGCCTAATCAAGGGGACAGTGGTGCAATCTGCATCGCTAATCAGTCCTGATTAATTCTCCATTTGGTACAACTCAAGATGAGACCAAACTAAAATAAGCAGTCCTCGAGCAGGACCGGCCCCACTCAGGAGCCTTTCAGAGGCAAATTCATTAAGGAAAAGGTTACAAGAGACGCGCTTGATGATGGACAAAAAGAGTGGCCTTTCATTGTGCACACGCCAATGTTGTAAGAGCACCATTTCAGTAGTATTTATTTTTATTTATTAATATTTACTCCTTGTACCTTTCGTGTTGTATGTTTCCCTCTATTTAACTCTATTAGTTTTGCTGTTGTAACACCTGAATATCCTTAAATCATACAGTAGCATGCTTTTGTTACAATAGGCTATATTTTCAAAAGTAACTTAGCTAGACATACTGTAAGCCTGGGTTTTTATTATCAATTTACCTCAAAATAAATGTATTTCATCTAGCTTAAACAAGCAATATACTACTAGTTATTTATTTTGCCTCAAGTTTCAGTGCTTAAGGAAAAGAGGCAGGACTGGATAAGTACAAGAGTCCAAGTTTAGACCGACCCTAATTTAGAGCTGTGCTCCTCTAGGGAAACTTCCCTTTTTATTCTTGACCCCTCAACCTCATTTTCCACTCCTGAAAACTGATTCTATCTCCAAGAGATCCTGATCCTCAAGGAATCCGATGGAAAAAAGGAACAACGGGAAAGAGAGCACGTGTCTTGTGTGGTGTATACTTTATTCCTTCTTTAAACTCTAATTCTAAACTCTAAACTTTATCAAATATAATCTACTGTTGTTCTCAAAGGGTCCTAGCCAATCCGTTTCTGCTAATCCACTTACATAGACCCAATACGAGTTAGAAAACGCATTTCAGTGAATCTTTCAAAAAACCATTGGGTGGAGGGTTAGCCTAATAGACGTATAAGGTAAACGTTCAGTTGTAATACGACATGATGTGACTACACAGAGTCCTCCGATATCTTTCGCTCTCTCTCCCCGTCCTTGTGGGATGTGCGTGCGAATGAGTAGAGTCCCACAGCTCAGTCGTGACTGCCAGTTTTTAAGACGGCAAATGACGAACGCATTCTGGCACAGGCCTCGGTGAGCATGACCACCATCTCCCCCTAGAAAAACACACTGCCACCCCCCACCCCCCACCCACAAACCCTATTGGCCAATACCAAAGCCGCCTGAAATCATATATAATGCAGAGCAAATATCATTCAGCCCCAAAAGAAAGACTTTATCCCACTTTTCAGTATTATGATATGAAATTTTAATAATGAATCCTGCATAGGATAATCTTTTCAATATCATAAAATATTAACATTTAATTGTTATTAGCATTGGAATTGGTAATAACAGGCCAGATTGAAACCATAATGTGAGAACCCTTGGATTTGCAGATTCGAGTGTCTCCATTTTGGACGATTCAGACACCTACGGTGCAAGTTTCATTGGAATTGAAACAATAAAATAAAATAGAGCAAATGTAAAGGTCTGCTGGACTATGACTGAGTGCAGTTGTGTCTTGTCGCCAGAGGGGCCCACTAATCTGCCAATTTGTTCTATGCAGCTTTAAAAGGTCCATCTTGATTCCGAAGAGGGTGTTGATGAGACCTCCAACAGTCTCTGTACGGGAGACTAAGGATTGATTTGCATGTTAAACAGGCAAGGTCATGTTAGGATGAGAGAGGAACACCAACCAGATCATAAAGCATATTTGACAGTTATGAACAGCCTCAGTAATGGCATGTTAATGCTGATTATGGTTTGTGCTGATGGATGAATAAAACTGGCTGGGAAGGTTAGGAGGTCACCAGTTTGTAAATGCGGTGCCACAGTCTCATCATTGAACAGAACGGAAAGTGATGATATAACAATGATGAGGAGGATGATGAAGATGATATTCACAGATGTACTGGCACAATCATCCAAGAGAGAGCGTGATTTCTGAATAGGCACATTCTGGTGATAAATAGCATTACGGCCAAGTCTACATGTATGGTGTTTTACTATCTGCTTTGGTGAATTACCACAAGAAAAGGTCGAGGCACTTGGAGACTTGTCAACAGCTAGTCAAATCAAAAAATGTTATCCTGAGCATTGGATTGGTGGATTGGCTTGTCAATTATTATTTGGCAATGGGGTGTGACTCAGGTCTTACCAGTTTGCCCATGCAGCGCTGCGTCCCGACTCCATTCTCACACTTGTGGTGTAGGCTCATCTTGCAGGCTTTGCAGCGCAGGCCGTGTTTTGCTGTGTTACCGGCCAGGAACACCACATGCTTGGCCGTGGTTCCTGACACACACACACACACACACACACACACACACACACACACACACACACACACACAGCACAAACTCA
>JAODLI010067495.1:0-14539 GCA_027575585.1 Percopsis omiscomaycus
GTTTTTATTTTTTACTATGTGGAATATCGCAATATATCGCAATATGTAATGTATCGCAATGTATCGTGATATAATCGCATCATGACCCTTGTATTGTGACCCTTGTATCGTGATGTAATCGTATCGTGACCCTTGTATCGTGATATGTATCGTATCGTGAGGTCCTTGCCAATATCCAGCCCATTTAAATACGGTGTTTTACGTACACGTGTTCAACATATAGAGTGCAGACTGGGTAGTGGGTTCAGGTCATTTGTAAATCCTCTTTTAAGTGACCCCCGAATCACGCTGTACAAGCAATGAACAGTCCAGCAGCTGTTGAAGGGACACATTCAAGGATGAGGGTTGTTCAAAAGCACATTCCTGTAACACACTGAATCACAGCTCTAAGCTGACACATGTCCGTTGACAGAAGAGATGAGCATCCGGACAGCACAAACAAGGGCGGCAGACCCGCAGGAGGCGTGGGCGAGGAGACAGAGCAGGACGGGACAAGTGGCAAACGTACGGCCAAGGAGGGCACATGGAACAGACAGACAGAAGCGGCTGGGAAGTCCTCTCTAGAATCCAGCCAGTGCCGACTGACCGTGCACTAACTATTGTTCTTACCTGTCGGCCCCATTTACTGCTGTTTTGCTGCACCCGCTCCAGCAGTCAGCTTGTCTGTTATGCCTCCTTCTCACTTGAGATTCAAAGACGCTCCTTTGAAAAAGGTCCTTGATTGCATAATGGCTCCCCAGGTGGAGAGGTAGAGAATGGTGTGAACCTAGAGGACTACCATAAGGGTGGGGGAGGGGGGGGGAGTAGAGAGCAGTGCTCTCAGAGTCTAAAAAACAAAACATTGTTTTTGTAATGCCGATTTCAACTACAGGTGTCCCTTTAACACCCAGGGTTGAGTCGCAGGCGTCAGCCCACATCACAAACCGAATTAGAACCCCCTCAAAGACCGCAATGCAGTGCGAGAAAGGTTGAACAGGAAGCAGCTGAAATGCATCCTTCTGCTTGATTCACATCCCATGTTCGAAGGTTATGGACGTTACTATCGACCGGGCTACAAATCCCAATCCTAATGGTGTCCACAACAAAGAACTTATTTTACCCTCTGCTTAGTTGATGACTGCTGACTCAGGGCTCTCTGTCTACCTAGCACAGTGTGCTTGTTCTGCCAGAAAGTTTTCAAACTTTCCCTCCTCTTATCCCTGCCCCTGCACTCTTAAAGCCCACCCTCTTAAAGGAACAGTACATGAATTCACCTGCACGAGCATATATATTCATGTTATTTTAAGGACCATTATGTTCCATTAAGTCATTGCGGAGTCTGATTTAATTCCATATATCTTCTTAAAACAGGAAGTTACAGTAGGGCGGGATGTGTCAAGGCTACTGAACTTTTGTTTCTACAATAGTAGAATAGCCAGTGTTCAAGAGGCTTTACGCATACAACACCTGCCTGCCAGTTGTACAGATCTAGACACAATTCAATTGGACGTAGAAGGTAGTATATGGTCCCTGGTGCAGGATGAGTCATCAGCATTTGGCCACTGTTTTCTACAACTGTACATTTATAGATAATCACGCATGATCATGACTAGATGGTAATGAATTATGGCTGTGTATGGCATCCATTTAAAAATATTATTTTACATATTGTAGGTAAACAAATGACATTACATAGATAGTTTAGAAGGAGTATTGTATCTTAACGTTTTGATTCTGGAATTGGAGGAGAATCGGTTTAAGAATGAAAGCATTCCAACCAATCCATTCTAATTTAATCATCAGCCCAATAGGACTGGTTGTTTTTTTTACATTGTAGGTGTATTTCATGCAGATAAGCACATAGCACCAAAACAATGTCTCCTGCAAATCCTTCTCTGCTGTCCTCCTACACAGCCTGTCTGCAGGGACATTTATTGTTGGAGGAGATTCGCATGGCAGTGGACCAGGACTTCTCCGTTTCCCAACTAACAAAATTTCACAAAAATAGCTTTTCCCCAAATGGATCATTTTAGTATGAAGGAACTGCATACAATAACAATGCAAAGAACCATGGATAACTAACAACCACATGCATGTTAAAACACCACTTCTTGACACACACACACACACACACAATATAGGATTTTATGAAAACAACACTCACCACTTTTCAAAATACTTGCCCGCACTGAAACATGCCTCTTAATTAAATTGAACACATTCTGATGAAGGATTTTTCAATTTATTGTTCGTTTCTCTGCACCACAATATTGCGTCTGTGTGTAAATTAACAAGAAACTTTAGTAAGAACTAGTTTAATTTTTTTGGACTTCATTTAGAGTACATATTGTGAGAAAAGTGTGGAGCCAGTATGCACCAACGAGAGCTCTCGGCTGACAGCAATCTATTCATCTGTTCATCATGGAAAGACGCAAAGAGTTTTGGCTGGTTAACTGCCAGAAAGGAATTATACTGTACATTGCTCTGGATAGACCAGCGTAAAAAACCTCTTCCTCTCGCTTGTTTGGAGAGACTACAAGTAACTGTTTACCTAACAGCAAGCAGCAGCTGCCACTTTGTATTCTACTAAATATGTGACTTTTTCGGTTGTGATAAAATCCCCCACGCAGGGATCGTTTTTCACTGTCTATCCTACCTGCTGATTCCCCATCGCGGGGCTCATTGAAATATATATTCTGAACATCTGAAAGTAATGAAAGAGAAAAGGTACTGACTACAGACTTGTCCGTTATTAAGATAGCTGTTACTGCTTCTTCTACCAACAGCAACTGATAAATGAAAATGTCTTTGAACCAACAAATATAATAACTGCAGCACAGATGAGTCACCACTTCAACTGACACGTTCACAACATCTTTGACGTAGTAATGAGCAAAGACACAACACTTTATAAGGATCATCATCCCCCCATTCACATTTCCACCATACGTTTTCTTAAAAATACAAATAAAATAACGAAGCTCCTGGTCGTGTCCTACGGTGTTTACTCCCTTCTCCAGCTGCACACACTTAGCTAGTCTAGCTAGTCCATAATCAGAATACAGCAATAACAACAGGACACAGTTGGAGCGAGATCAATAAATCATCTCCTTGAAATCCCTAAGCAGAAGTGAAGAATAATCTGCCAAATGAATCAGGACAAGTCTCCTCCGAGTGTTATCCATTGGAGACAGATGCATAATTAACATGCCTCCAGCTTTCATCTCCTTCATCACAGAGAAGTGTCACTACCATAGCAACTCTGGCTTTATCAAATACCCCCCCCATACCCACCCCTGTCCCTCAACATCTCTGCACGCTCCTGCGCGCTCACATTAGCGGCCGTACGCAAACATACACCCGCGCATTCTCCCACAGTGGAGCACGAGCTAATGGCTAGATTCCAACGGCGCCTGGCAACTCTCTCTCCTTTGCTGAGATAGTGAGCGTTGACAGTAGGTTAGCCAGACGTGAATCTCAAAACAGGTATGAACTATTAGGAGGTAATTGAATTCATTTGCCCACAGTGGCACAGCCGGAGGGGTTTAGCACAGGTGTTTGGCCAGTCACTCCTGCTCTGTGTAATTAGGTTGATGTTCACTAAGTGTCTCTTTATGTTGGAGCACTGTATACGGTAGGTAGATTGCCAAGTTTCATAGTAGAGATCCATTAGAGTAAATTCCATTCCACCCATTTTTCTCTTTATTTCTATCTTTCAAACGCACACGCTCACTCATACACAGACGTACACAAAATTAAAAACCTGGTAGGACATCTCCTCAAGAAAAGCAGTCCAATTGCAAGTTTTGCCAACATAGCGGTGAAGCAATAACAACGAAATTGGCGGGAAAAGAAGTGCGTGTGAAGGCAGATTTAGCCAGCACTAGCTTTTAACTCTGCTGGCCTAAACTGGTTTCTCTTGGAAGCATGTTATGTTTACCATGCTCTCTGGCATTCATCATCACTTGGCGAATGGGTCCAGAAACCCCACCACCTTCACAACAGAAAGGGTGCCAAATGGGCAGCAGGTCAGCATAAGCAGCCGGCGGGCCGGGGCGGGTGTCAGGGACAGATCCGTGCACGACACAGTGGCATGGAATTCGATCTGTCTGATGCCAGCATCCATCTTTGCTTAGGCTGAATCCTCGCTGCCATGTCTGCTGCGGGTTTGACAGCTGACGAGAAATGGTTTTCCACACGCGATTCTATGCACGAGACATGGAAAAAGGATGCTTGGTCGCGTAAACAAAATGTGTTGGATGAGGATTTCATTGTAAACCTGAGTTCCATGTGTAAATAAACTTCAGATCAGAGCCATCTGGATTTGATTTGACAACTTTAAAGCCCCCTAGAGTTTGAGTTCACTTCCTTGTTCTGCTCCCACATTCACACACACCTTAGTTAATCAGCCCCAATCCCTCTGCACACCTGTCCTTAGTTTGCTCACCTTTAGTCACAGTGTTTATACCCCCTCACCCTCTTCCGTTCACTGCAATGTATTTTAGTCCAAGTACAGAATGAGCATTATTACCCTTGAGCACAGCTATACCTCCCTTTCGTGGTTCCCTAGGGTTAGGGTTAGGGTCTGGGTGTTCCCAGGTGTTCCTCCCCATCCTGTGTTTTGTGTCCCCCCCCAGTCAACGTTCTTCCCGGTTTCAACCATGGCCTTTTACCTTGTTTTGGAGTTTGGATTACCCCCGTGTTTGCCCTGACGCCAATCTCCTGACCCCTGCCTGCCCTGGACTCTGGCTGCCGCTAAGCCCCTTGACTACTGTTGCCAGAGACATTAAATAAACATCCCGCTCCCGGTTTCTCTCATCCTGCGTCTCCTGGTTCAGTACAATAACTGCAGCACGAGGCCATTGTGGAAGAACAGTTTCCTAATGGGTCATTTTCAATTGCAGCTTACTGCTGACTGTCTTATGGCAGTTTTTACCCATTCTCCTTTCCGCTTTCTTCCATTGTTTTCATGCCTTGTTCCCATGAAAGCGTGACTAGGACGTTTATGGAAAAAATTAAGCGCCTTAGCGGTTGGAGTGTGGAGGTGTTTTCAATGGATTCATGGGGTCAGCCTGCCGGTAGGAGCGGGCGGTAGGAAGCAGGGCTCTTCAGAGGTGCCGTGTTGGTGGGTACAGTGGGGATTAAGGGCGCAGTTGAGAAGCTTTAAGTAAGGGTAGCATGACGTGTATGGAGCTTTGTGGGGAGAGGGAGAGCAGATGGATGTTTGTGATTCTGGCATAACTAACCCCCCTCTGCCTTGTCACGATCGCCTGGTTGCTTGCTAGGTGTTCCTTCCCCTCTCCGGAAGACTCTACTAAGCTTACCAGTCTGTTGAATGGAAAGGGTGAGATGGAGGTCAATGAAGTGTGGACCTAAAGCTCGACGGGATTGGCGCTATGAGGTCGCACATGGCCCAATAATGATATACATCGCTCCTTGCTCACAGACGCCCTGCTCAACGTTGCCAAAATCTGGTTTTATGATTACAGCACACGGAATTTCTAGCTGCCTGGAGTTTTACATGAGAACATTCTTCACAAACGTCGAGACGGCATAACACGATATCTTCATAAATTCACAAGTTTTTCTGTCAATTGTTGTTATTTTCAGTACATGTCCAGAAGCGTTTGGGAAACAAACCGGCAATAGAACAAATATTGGCAAGACTTAACCTACGATTTGAGGGAAGGACTATGAACCGTATCATGTACCTCAACTGTCAAGAGTAATGTCCTTCATTCTCCTATCTTACCTCTCAAGCTTCACTGTACAATAACACAAACAGCAAGCCACACATTTCCCCCAGTTAGGTTGCCGTTTGTTATTTGATTTGTAAGGAAAGATGTTATATTTCCAACCTAGCAGCCTTAATTCTATAGATGTGGACCAATCCCAGTACATTGCAGTGTAATTACCTCCTTCATTGGCTTAAAAAGCTTAGTTGCTCCCAGGAAACCGGTAGAGCAGCAAAGCATGTGTATTTCACATCATTCTTGCTGGCTGCCAATGAGGTCTGCATATGTGCTAGTTTTACATTTGGGCTGTTTATTCATTTATGCAATACTTAATTTATACAAAATATGTTCCCTCTTTATTTTTAGACTTGGGTTAGAAACTAGTAGTGAACTATGATTCGGGACCTAAATGGCTGACTAACTTTCTAAAACATCAGGGCTGACATTAAGAAAATTATGAAATTAAAAATGACTTTCTGACTGTCACAGGCTACCTGAGGTATCATGTCTGAATTAAATCAACGTGAAAATGGTGGCAGAATTAAGAGATTTAGTCAAATGTGAGTAATGAGATTAGCTGCAGACGAGATGTCCTTGTTAAATCTTTCCCCTAAAGCGCACCTGCCATTTGTGTTAATGTGGGAAGAATACCGCTCTCTTCACTTCAAAGAGCTTTAGGAAGTGTCACGAATCCTTCTTCTTTATTGAAAAATCTTAAGACACTATTGATTAAACCCATTTTTCTGAATTGTTAATCTTAAAATCGAAAAAAGAAAAGGTGATATTTTATAATTAAGGTTAAAGCAGTGGTTTAAAAACCTTTCGAGCGACAACCTTCAGAAAGGCTTGGTTCATTGTTTGGTTCTAGCAATGAACTTCTTTTAATAGAATATCATAAAGCCTACAAATTAATATTAAAACAATCAGAAACACCAACACCAAAAAGAGCATTCCACGGCAGCTTGACGCAGTTATTATGCAAACATGAAAGGATCCTCGCACAGCTCCAGTGTGAATAGGCATGCAGAATGAAGCATTCGTTTCATCAAATTGTTTGAATGAAACGTGTTTACTTTTTACAGGGCTACAATGAGTCAATGACTTAATCAGGGAGATATTTTCACATTAGTATTTGGCAAGTAAAAAGCGCAATTTATTCAGCATCTACATACACTGATTAACAGTTTGGCCACTGACTGTCGGTGTAACTAAAAAGCATGATTTGCAAAATGTACATAACAAAGCACCTAAGCATTTGAGTGAAGCAAGTATTGTTCAAGTCAATTTTCAGAGGCGTTTTCTGGGTAGGTCCATTGTGAAACAGGCTTCTCCTAGGTTCGCTTATGAATACGGAATTATGTTAATTTAGCAAGAGGGAACAATGGCAGTGATTAATTGTAGTGTCGTGCAGACATTATTTTCTCATTGGTATGCCAAAGTCTTACCCTTTTACAAACAGACTTTATTCACAAACCATCGCTAATTCCTGCCCAACTTTAATGGCAGTGACACATGAATTTTCAAGCGTCTCATATTTTGATAGAAACAATGTCTCTCCAGCACCACGGGGTCGAACCGCTCGGTCTAAAAACCCATCAAATCTCCCCACTGTTACTGTTTGTTTTGCCGCCCTAACTCGGGTTCAGGTCGGAGAAGCCGACCGTTGGGGGAAGCAGCCGGTTCGGTGCAACTTCAATTCATTCGCCTCTCAGCCGCTCCGGCACGCGCTCCCGTCTCCCATTCATCACGTCCAGCCCTGACGGGGGGGCTGTTGCCAATAGGATCAACCGTCACCAGTCGCTGCCATTCTCATATGACACACAGCTGACATGTCTCCCCCCCCCCGCTGAGCTGTCTGTTGTCTGTTGTCTGCGGGTCGCGCGGAGAGAGGTGGGGGACCTCCTCCCTCCTCTCACCGCGGAGGGACCTGCCTTTGTCACTTCACAAGACCTCCGCTTCGCCTGACAGTGGCAATGTGTCCACGGTGACAATGAGTGGCGCGCGCGGGCCGCTCTCTCCCGCCGGCGGGCGGAAAATATGGCAAAAAAAAAAGAAAAGAAGGAAAACCTAGATGTGATGTCAATACAGAGCCAGCAAGGGGATGTGTTCAGGACGGGAGAGACAAGAATAGCTCAATCTACATCTCTACCGCTGAAATAAACCTCAGCTTCATACACAGTTTGGATGGCTGTTTGGGGAGGAGAGTTTCAAACGGCGTCCGTTGCTTCTGCGTGCAGGGAAACAAACAAAAGTCAAACAAAAACATGCAATCTTTGCATGTTCTCCGGCAGGCACTCGCTCCCCCTATAATGGGAGATTGATAAATGCGCTGCCTCCCGCGGCAACTAACACTAACCTTTCCCAAAGCACCTTCCAGAAACACAACCTCTCCCTTTCCCATCACAACAGAGGTTGCCAGGCTTCTGAACCTCAGAGGGTGGGTAGCTCAGGCTAATATGATATTAACCTGAGCTACCCGCCATAATTGATATTAGTAATATCAATTTGCATTCCCGAAGCAACTCCTGGGGCCCCTTTCACATTCTCTGATACTTTTAAATGAAACTCAGCGTTAACCAGCGCTTCAGTGAGGGAGCGATACAAAGACGCACGCTTTGTCAGCTGGGTGAATTAGCGTGTAGAAAAGGAAGCGGTGCTTGCCTTCAGAAAGCTCGGGTAATGCAAAACCGCTCTGTGAACTTAGCAGAGCCTACCGTCTGAAGATTTAAGATATACCTTTTACTCTTCATCAATAAAAGCGCTGCATTGGGCGTCCCAAGGACGAGGGGGATTGGAGCTAACACCATTTAAATTCCACTCAGGGGTGTGCACCTCCAGAATGTATCGCTCGATACCAAGTCCCCGGACACTACTGGCCTTGCACAATGATAGGGCATAAAACATACAAGGGCTGTAATAGGTTTGGAGCAATCTGACTCACGTGTGAGCGAAGGAACGTAGTGTGTGTGTGTGTGCGTGTGTGTGTGCGTGCCTGTGTGCACTGTGCTCGTACATGAACCGCATTCAAAGTGGCAGTCTGTAAGCAGTACCTTACTTGTACTAGTTCTGGGCAGGGTATTTCTTTATGTAGTATCTATGCGGAAAATCTGATCAGAATTAGCATTAGATCATCATGAACCCCCTCAGATAAAGGTACCATGGGCCGTTTCGGCTGCAGTTAGTGGTTAGAGATGGGGGGTTGACTCCCTACCTTAAGGTCTCGAGTTTGATTCCCGAAATGGCCAGGCCTACCTGCATGAACCCTTGAGCAAGTTATGACAACACTGAATCAGATTCTGCAGCAAATCCGATAAGGTGGCGAGCATTTGGAATCATTACAAAGCAATGGCCACATCGATTTTCTGTCTGCAACCCAAATGTGTGTTTGATGCTTCCGTCGTGGCTCTTGAATATTAGACATCGTGTCTCAATGGCGCCGATAGCGTCATTTTCTTGTCGGATACAGAAATGCATCACAAAAACATGGAGACTGATTGGGAAATGGTGGAAAACTCCTCTTAGCATCTTTAAACAAATAGTGTGTAAGATATATTATCATTCAGCGCGATTCCAAAATGCAACATTTTATCGCCTCCCATTTTGGGCAGTTTGTATCAGTGTAAACATAGAAGAAAGATTGCCAGGGGATCAACGTTCTGTTCTGCCTTGAACACAGGATAGTCTAGTGGTCTGGGTGT
Organism: Percopsis omiscomaycus; assembly: GCA_027575585.1. NCBI lineage: Eukaryota > Metazoa > Chordata > Actinopteri > Percopsiformes > Percopsidae > Percopsis > Percopsis omiscomaycus. Next base: position 9,413 of record JAODLI010067495.1, read on the forward strand.
TGGACTCCCAGCCAGAAGGTCGTGGGTTCGTGAAATCATCCTTGAGCAAGATGCCTAACCCCTACCTGCTCCATGTAATAGCACCATGAGATTGTTGACAAATGTACTAATTGTAAGTCGCTTTGGATAAAAGTGTCTGCTAAAAGCTGTAAATGTAAAATGTAACACCACTGTGGGCGGAGCCTTATTGCCTTGGTGACGCCAAAAGGAAGCGTTCACTGCCACGTTAATCTAAATCCATTAAACTTCACCAACAGGTTGCTGCCAGTGTGTTTGTGTATCTGATATGTGCAGCACTGCACAAACACCGAGCCACTGGTCAGGGGGGCAGGGGAGGTTTATGTTGACCTGAGGCTGAGGATGGTCTGTCCTCTGTAACCTTCCAGGGCCCGGGTCATGTTCTCTTTCAGGGCCCGGGTCATGTTCTCTTCCAGGGCCCGGGTCATGTTCTCTCACACAACCCAAATCCGGGGGAAACGCGGCCGCACAGCGGTCTGCCCCCCCCCCCGGTGGAGAAACAATCCGCTCCGCTCCTTTATTTTGCAAAGACAGCACAGATCAGACCGCAGCGCGGATACATTCCACCCCGCGTGTCGAGGTGCCCGCAGCGCGTCGAGGTGCGCTGTCTGTGGGCTGTGTTCCTGCGGCTGCAAGCGCAACTCATTCAGCTAAGCGACTTTTAATACCGGGCGACCTTTACTGTGCTGTTGTGGTGAGGAAGAAAGATCTGTGGGGCCGATGGTGATCTCTAATGCAGCTGTCAGTGAGCAAGTCAGGCCACGCACACACACACACACACACACACACACGCACGCACGCACGCACGCACACACAGTGCACCTGCTAGTACCATTTTGCGATGTGGTTTACCCATAACCTGTGTGCTCTCTTGAAATATGTATCATTTATTCATCTGTAGGGGAAGGAGCGCATAACTGTGTACTGCATTATGCTTACGCTGTCTGAAGCGCTCCTTATTTCACATCTCCTAGCAGTTCTGTTTGCAGACTAAAGCCATGATACTGCAGAGAGTTTGCAAATGCTAAACTGTCTGTAGTGGGGGGTGGGGGGTTTGAGCGACAACGCTCTCTCCAAGCCGTTGTCGGTTAATGATTGCAAAGACCCCAGGAGCCACCGCCGTGCCGTCATGTCAGGACGTCTGAGTTTTACACGGCTTGACAAGTGCCGCGCTCCCGCGGGGCGGCGAGGGGGAGAAGCAGAGACAGGAGAATGATAGCAGAAGCAAAAGGAAGACGAGCAGATGAAGAGCCTCATTGGAGGTCAGTGCGTTCGTGGGAGAGGGTGGGGGGGTGGGGGGCATCACAATAGGGTAGATTATATTTTTACACATTACATTAGCAGGGTTGAAAATCGCCTGCTGAAAAACAGCCAGTTTCAAAGACGCGCCCATTCCTTAGTTCCATTTCCCCAAGTCTCCCTGCCCGTGTGTGTGACTTGATCAGACTGACAGAGCTCCTGTGCCCCCAGAGATGCCAGGCATGGCGGGGCCCTTCTCCGGCCCACCTCTTCAACTCGCCATTCTCCTTGACAAACTCGATGTGGCGCCTTCGTGGTGCAGCATTTTTTTTAGTGCCGCTCCTCCCCAGAGTGCCTCTGCTGTACTCACACAACCTGAAACCCCCTGTCACGAATACGCACTCCAGTCGTTGTTTGCAGGGGGGGCTGCCACCGTCACTGCTTGGCCATTGGGAAGTGGACCACGACCTCAGATTCTGCCCCGTGCCTTTCAACCCTTTCTCAACGTCATGCCACCCGCCATGAACAACCGAACATTTCTCTCTTTTTATCCGGTCTTGATATTTTAAGCGTCTCCACTGGTGTTTCATTTCAATGCAATATTTAAAAAATATTATAATAATAATATATATTTATAAAATTGTATTTATATATTTAAAATATTTTTTGTTTATTATTTAATATATATATTTTTATATTTTTGAATTTATATTTTTATTATAATTAATAAGTGGTCTCTTAATTTTTCCCATGGGTGTACACACACACACACACACATATATATATTTGTATATACGGTACATGTATATGTGGGAGTGTGGGCGTGGTTTAGCTCTGAGGCAGGTGAGAGGGAACGTGTGGAGCTGTGGTTCACGGGGCTGAGAGACAGGTGAGGGCAATTATTAATCACCTATCTCTCTTTTAAGCGGTGAGTGAAGACAGCTGGGGGAGAGCTCCGGTTGGGAGCAACCGACCAAGAGAGCGACCACATGGGAGCTCTCTGAAACAGAACATAGAACCCAGAGCAGTACAGGCAGTGTTAAGTCCTGTGGTGTATGTGTGCCAATAAACCGTGCGACGCACGACTAAACAAGAACCATAACCGTGTGGACAGTGTTTGTGTGCCACAGTATATAATGTATATATTGTTTGTCATCAAAGCGTTCATAGCCCACAATCTCTTGAATAGTAACAGAAATATAATATGGCTGCTGTTTTATCTAGTCTTCTCCACTGGCTGATGTCCTGCTGACTTCCAACAGCTTTCTCTTTGCAACCATTTTCACCCTTCTTGCTAGCTCGCCGCCTCGCAGAGGACCGGGCCTTGATGATGATGAAGCTCATCCAGTCAAGCCAGAGGCACGGAGAACTGTCACCACCTCAGCCAATGCCACGTCTCCCCATCAATTGAATCCCCATCCAGAGACAGAGGCCCGGGCGAGGCCAAGGGGCGGTCCCAGGTTGCTGGTCCGTGACCTTTAAATGAATTTCAATGAGCCCTAAACGCGGGAAACCTATAACCCGGCACCGACACACACAACGCCAGCTGGTAGGAGGGTAAGTAATGCAGCATGCTAAAGGGTTATGGCAGAAGCAAGCGGAGATATATATCAGCGTCGTCCCTTTTAATAAAGGGAGGTTAAAACAACACGACTCCAGACGGGCTTTTCTTATTAATATTAGACTTGCTTAGAATTATTGCTATTTCTTTTTCTTTTTACATGTGGAAATAATACAAGATGCTAGAATATAAGAGTGTAGCAATAAAACTGTCAAATCAACGCCAACGCCTCATTGGCATTTGAAGATGCCTCGCAGAAGAGAGGAGGCCATGATTATTAGACTAGTGTCAAGGAAGATGACCGAACCGATTCCCACCGCCATCAATTAGGACCAAGCTACCGCCGGGAAAAAACTGCACAGGAGAGATATGAGGGACAGAATTGATTGATCTGCATAATTTCCTCGGCTAATAAGCTTGCCTAGGAGATAGTGGTTATTGAGAGCTCTGATTCGGGGTCTTCAAAGTCGGCTGTAACATTTTTAAACATTTTAATGTGAGCCTTGTCAATTCCCTTACGTACAGTTGGGCATGTGTGTTACAACATAAATGAAAATGTGAAATTAAGTCTGTAAGTCTGGGGGCTTTAAGAAATGTAGGCACTAAGTGAAAAGTGAAGGGCGTAGACCAGCCAAGAGCTTGGCTCAGAGACCACAGCTCAGGATTTTAGGCTGAATCAGCTCATACGGGCTTAAAGAGATCCATATTGTAAACGTTAAAAAGGATAAAACTCTCTTGTTTGCATTAATGAACTGATTTGCAACTTTAAAAGTATTAAATGAAAGTATGAGGAAACGAAAGCTCAGTTAACGCCCTCTCTACTATTATATTTATTATAGTTAGGTTGTTTGGCTATTTAATCCAAAGCAACTTAGAGTGAGCACAGTTAAACATAATAAGGAGCAGGTAAGGGTTACGCATCTTGCTCATGTACACGTAGAGGCAGGCGGGCATGTTGGGGATTGAACCCATGACCCTTCGGCCAGGAGTCGACCACCCTAACCACTAACCACTAACCTATCCTGCTTTGTATTGATATTCACTCCTATTCCTATGATGTGAGGTTCTCTGCCATATCCAAGTTGATGTGACAATCGCTTTAAAACAAAATTGCAATCATTAGCAAGATTTCTGTGCAATTTCTCTTGGTCTATAGACAAACCCGTGAGACAGCAGATGTAAATGTGTTACATCATGGTTACTTTAATAACTGCATTTACATCAGAATGTGATTTGAAATCCCTGTTGTAAAATACTAATTTGTAATAGTAATTTGTAAAAACAAAATTGGTTAGTAGTAGTAAAAAACAAACTTCAATCTGGAACTTTTCATCGACGGTTTAAAGTAACACACTAATGATTCAGCCTACTCCACATTAATGAAGGTGTGACATTTCAGGCTGTGCCAACAGAGAGGATAGGATAATTACTGTCTAGTAGTTGTCACCAAAAGTATCTCAACTGTAAAGTTGTAGTATAAATGTAAAAATATATCCTTAAAAGTATATCTTCTTCTTCCATATTACCTCACAGTTTAGCTTTAGGCTTTGGCACATTGTCAGCAAAGGTCTTTTACACAAAACTAAATGCTTGTATGAGTGTTTCTCAATTAGTGGGTCCCGATGCAAAAGTGGGTCCCAAGCTGGTGTGGGGTGGGTCTAGTCTGACCTTTATTTTTATAGGTTTACCGCCAACTGCCAATGGTGCGCTTTTATTTTGAAAGGTGCGTAGGTGTTTTGAACAGTGCATATAGACATTGTAGATTACTGCACCAATTTGTTTTGTGAAATAAATTCAAACCCAAATAATTTTTGGGTCGTGACTTAACGACCTAACGACCAGGTCAGACCAGCTGAGAACCACTGGCTTATATAATGGAGGGAAGAAAATATTTTAGTCAGCGTTACATTTTCATTTACTGAAACCCCCGTGAACCGGGTTCCTCCTCTCTGTTCTGCCCATGACAATGATAGGATCTTCCCACGTGGCTCTTGGGGATAGGATGGGGATGGAGTTGTAAGTGCACTCTTGAAACAGAGATAAAGGAAAGCACAGCCACGGGCTCCGCTGGAAGGCTCCGCTATCTTCCCGTAATCTGTGAGAAATGTATCTGTCCGCTGCCCGCTCTCATTTGCCCTCAACACTCTGCCGTTCCCCACCTCCTGCGCGCTGACAAAACGCTGCAAATCTGAAGTGGGAAATAGGAAGGCTGAGAGAGAGAGGGGGGGGGAAAGGGGGAGAGAGAGAGAGAGAGAGAGAGAGAGAGAGAGAGAGAGAGAGAGAGAGAGAGAGAGAGAGAGAGAGAGAGA